>BROG01001303.1:7500-76005 GCA_030159075.1 Atrina japonica | reverse complement strand
TCAATGAAAACTTACTTAACCGTTTCATCCCCAAAATTATTAATATATTGAATGCCAATAATATCATACAGCTAATAGACAAACCAACTTGAATTGGCCTCACGACGTCTACTCTAATTTATCTCCTAAGTGCAAACAACCTTAATATTACCGAATATTGTGACGTAGCGGATCCCTTCCTCGATGTATGAAAAAGATAATCACCCCATGAATCTAAATTGAGAGATCTATTTGCACTGAGCTAGTTTTGTTTGCCGCAATCTATACTAAAATATATTCTGCAAATAGGTTCCTGGTGACCATATTGTTCCTGTAACGTAAAAAACGACCCACCCATGAAAATGTAGTCCGGGATCAGTATACCAGCAATAGGGAATTTTCGAATTAGCCTGGATTACCATTATGATCCTGCATTTATCTGCGCCTTTTCAATTTTGTTCCCTATATGTTATTCCGGTTTTCATATTTAACTTCTCAACGTACATGGAATAGCTTATGTGTTTGCACATTGACATTATTTTGTGTAAAGAGATCCAAGAGACTTTAATAATATACCGCAGTGGGTTATTCAGTTAGCTACCACGTTAGAACTTAATTTTACATACAAGAAAGAGAGGATTCGAAAAAAAAAAAAATCGACCATTTCCTCAATTAAATATTCTATTGGATCAAATTTGCATTGCAGGACCACTATTCACATATACGTATGTATATGATAATGCTGACTACCGACCAACATGTCTATTATTTGCAAATTAAAGCCAAGTGATCAATTAGAGGCCCCTAGGGAACTCTAGGTTTGTACGAATACACAATTCCGTGAAAATATATATGCTTTATTTCATTCACTCCTTGTTTTACGCACCCCATTCACAATTACATGTCAACAGAATCGTATTACAATTCCGGTTTGTCAAGTTTCTATGACCGAATTATCTAAATTTGCATATAGTTTAATGCTTTGTAATATTCATTATCATTGAAACCTTTAGTTTCAATTCAATACACCCAGGTTTTACTCAATCGTTCATTCGACGTAAACTTTTAAACCATGCACATGAGAAGCAATGGTCAATGCAATGCTATAGTGTTTTACTTTGCAATGCGTATACAATTTTGATTAACTTTATTGTTCAATTGAAGCGTGTCATAATGTTTAATTTCCATAGTTTCTCAGCATTAAACATATTTTACTGTTTACAAGAGTACATGGAAGAGGAATAATAATTCTAAATAGAAAACATGGACAAATTCGTGTAGTTATATTGTGTTTTTAAATAGAAAATTTTGCATTATTATCAAGTGAATCATAAAAGAACGGTTAAAGATTTACAGTATGGTAAGTATAACCGTAATGTATCTATCTCTATAACAAACCTATAGTGACGGTAATCAGGGTTGAACACTACTTGTACAAGTGTCTATAGTGCCGGCAAAAAACCAATAAATGACGTTCATATAATAGATCAAATACTCTACTACGTAAGACTGTTCCATGTACATAATATAGCAAAGGGGGGGGGGGTAAGCATTACTCAGTTTGACAGAACTGATGAATACGTTTTATCAGTCAAATAGAGAACCTGTAACGTGTAAAACAGATTGAAATGAATCTAAATAAAAACAGATTAAACGGTAAATGTGTAAATGTATTTGCATGTGGACCTAGTGTTCTCAGATATATCATTGCTCTTTTAATTCTTAAACATAATGTAGCAAGTACACCAAGTTTATCACTTAAAATCAGCAATCCCCAAGAAAACATAAAATAAAGAGAATATATCATGTAGGTCGTACGATACAGGAGATCGATTGAATATATATATATTACATGCTTACTAAAGTAAATTCGTTATAGACTTGTTCAATATAGGTGCGGATTTTTTGTTCAGAATATTGAGGAATCTGCCGACACCGTTGCGTCATAGACATAAAATGGGTTTATCCGTGTTCGATATATTCAAGTTATATTTGAAAGGAAGCCCTTGAACACATTACAAAGAAAAGGCTATACTATTTTTATCTTTATTCATGATATGTCTTCAACTAAAATTTAAACGAAACACACAGAGTTGTTATATATGCTTTTAGATTTCGATATGCTTGAATTGCCCCTGGCGAAGAAAAAAAAAACACCGACAGACACTTATCAAAGTGAGATTTAACGGCGTTTGCATCACCAAATAGATAATGTTAAAGAAGTTAGCATGAATACGTCGTTGTAAAGTAGGGGTCTTAGTCTAGTAGATGCATGGCAATAAATATATATATATATATATATATATATATATATATATATATATATATATATAGTAGATAGATAGATAGATAGATAGATAGATAGATAGATAGATAACATTGCGTGATACGCGTATGAATATCTATTTTCTATGGAAGTTTTGTGTGTAAAGCATAACGCTATATGTCAAAAGGATGTTAAAATGTCAGGATAATCACTTATCCGATGATACAACTAATGTATATTGCCAGTGGCCACATTCTCTATAATATTACATGTACCGCACACCAACACATTACGTGTACCGTGCATTAACACATTACGTGTACCGCACACTAATATATTACGTATACAGCACCTTCACACATTACATGTACCGCAAACTAACATAATACGTGTACCGCACTCTCACATATAACATGAACCGCACACTTATATATTACGTGTACCGCACACTAACACATTACGTGTACCGTACACTAACACATTACGTGTACCGTACACTAAAACAATACGTGTACCGTACACTAACACATTCCGTGTAAGGCACACTAACACATATCTTTTTTTGTTTGGGATATTTTACTCCACACTCAACATCTGTTCAGTTAGAAGGTGGCTTATATGTACACACTACATGTGTACGTGTCCATGCTACCCATGTTTAACAATATACAACATGAATATGTAGATCAATATAATGCGTTGTCAACAATTGAGAAGGGGGAAACAAGGACTAGATTGACAGGACTGATTTAACGTTTTATCAATCATATTGAGTAACTTTAAAATGTAAAACAAATTGAAATGATTTAATAAAACGTAAATAGAGATGTGGGTCAACACAAAATCACTATAACATATATACCTTGTAAATTCTGCATCTATCCCTATAGAATAGATGCTAGCACATATTGTGACGTTGATGCCGGACATTTTACATTCATATTAAATATTATCTGTAATACCTGTATGGCATACTCCTTAGCATTAAGACTAGTGTATTAATGTATGTAGGGTTGGAATGGATAGACAGGGCAAGATAATTGCACCTTTATTCTTACAAAAAATTGTAACAAAAGTCTAACGTGTCGAGATCAAAACGTAAACGTATACATGCATTGACCTGTGTATCCAATGTTTCTTCACGTAGACAGACAGACAGACACACACACACACACACACACACACACACACACACACACACACACACACACACACACACGCGCACACACACACAGAGACATACACAGACTCTCACACATACACACACACACACACGCGCACGCACACACACAAATACACTAATGCTCGCGCGTAGGTGTGTGTATGGTCAGAAGAAGTTATTTATCTGATAAACTTAAAGTCTAGATAAATATGTTGTCTATTCACTGCAAATGTAATGAAAGCATACTGAGTTATGTCTTGGAGTTTTCTGATTTCAACCTGCATGATTTGCCATGACAAAGTAGACAAGCTACAATTGTACCAAAGTGAAAATATAATATATAAATACAGACGATTAGTTGCGCAGTCGGCAAACACCGAACAACAAAGGAGACCAGATATATGCTTTAAAACTAATTCGGTCTATCTTTTTATCAAACTGTGTATTGAATTTTGTATGAGTTCATTGTGACTTTACATGACAGTGTTTAACTCTAGAATGTGATATATGAAGGTTGAGGATATCTTGTCGAAATCAATTGATTTCCATCAGGTATGTTAACACATGATTTCAATTACTTCCGTGCATAAATGACGTTCAACGATCTTATATAGATATTGACTTCTTATCTGTACTCGTATGCATTATGTATTATGTCACAAACCATTTTATAAGAATCATTACGAATGTGTGTGTGATTGATGGCTTATTTCAAATCTGAAACAATATCTTATCTCAATTGCTGTATAATTTAATAACTAATCAATTGCAAAACATTCGCATTTTGTGAATAAAAAGGATTGATTGAAACTTAAACAAAGAAAAAAAAAACAAGGAATACACGCTGCCACATATCCCATATTAACATATATCATTAACCTAAAAAAACAAAAATGCCCTTGACTAACTGGTTTGTTGGACGTTGCAAGTGGACATCTTCTCGCCGGCATTTTACCAGTCCTCAACCACCTCTAGTATCTTACGAGTACAAGTTTAGCCTCTAGCTATTTGTTCATTTGTATACAGGCCTTTGGCACACTGCAAGTGAACACTTAGTCTGTTGCAACTTGAGACTCATATGTTTATCTGTTATTTGTTTTTCATCAAGCTATTGTTTCATTATTACATAGGGAATTTTATTTATTCACCCAGACTACTCTACTTATACAGACATATATTTATTTTTAGTTGTGTGAGAAATAAACATAAACATATTTAAAATTGAAATGACAACGTACATTGAATTTGTAAATAATATACAGAGGAAAACGTATTTTGAAAGAAGTGTACATGTTATAAAACACCAACAATGAAGAACGCTAGTGCATATTTTTGGCAAGTTTATATCAGATAATTTACAGATATAAATATGTTTTTGTAGCATCTCAGAATTATTTACATTACCCTGATAACATACAAACTTAACAACAACAACAGACACACACACATACACACATACACACACACACACACATATATATATATATATATATATATATATATATATATATATATATATATATATAGATATATATATATAAATATGTATATATATCTGTGTGTGTGTGTGTGTGTGTGTGTGTGTGTGTGTGTGTGTGTGTGTGTGTGTGTTATACCTTTATATGTATACTTTTTTCAGGGGTATTTGGAAGTGGCATTGGTCATTTCTACAGCTACAAATGTATTTTCCGAAGAATTTATCCAGGTCCAAACGTCATGCAGATATTGGGACAAATTGACCTTGGATTCCAACCGTGGTTCTGAGGAGTTGCACTGTATTTTGGATCAAAATAAAGTACCTGGAATCGTTTACACTGAATGGATACCAGTGCCAAGTGGTATGGGAAGTCTCTTACGCTATTGTTATTTTTCTCGTTGTTTGTTTATTGTTTTTTTCCCATTTTTTAACATTTTATTAACAAAAACACAAGGCATGCCTGTTTTCACTTATGATCCCCAAAACTGGTCCAGGCTACCTGTGAGACATACAGTGACTGCATTTTTGCGAATTTTTGAAAAATAATTATTTCCATATTTGACACCATACTGACTGTAAAGTTACCTTATAAATGAGTATAATTTAGTAGTATAATTTCATAAGAAAAATCTCATAAACTTATACACGTACATAACTGCATACATATACATCATGATATAAATATACATATACACACACCAGCATGCTACAGTGTAGCTCATTGAAACAGGTGTTTCCACTGATCCCACTTGTTTTCGAAGTGTTCTAAATTACATGTTTTTTTCTGCAACAAATTTCTCTGCAATAAAGCATTGCTTCTTAAATCTTTGCAATGGGATGATATTTATATTAATATCTTTTTCTAGTGGAATAATATATGAACTATTTTGTCTGGATTATAATTGAATTTATAGGATTGCTTGGTAAATCAGTATCTATTTTTTTCCAAAAAGGGTATCTGGTTCATTAAAAATTATGTTCAAATTCACCTTATTTAAAATCTTAAGTCTGAAAGATCACTCCACAACCTTCCTATATTATCACATTGGCAGAATAAATGTTTTATTGTTTCCTCACTGGTTCCACATATTTTACATTTATTATTATTTGTGATTCCAATATTTTTTAGATAATAGTTTCATGGGAGAATTCGGTTTTGTAGTTTAAATTGTAACCATTGTTGGGTTACTTCTTTTGTTGTTTTAAAAGGAATCATATAGTGCTATTGCCATTTCATATTAAGAACGTTTTCCTCATTTTCCCACTTATATTCTGATGTAGGTTTTATATTATTATTATGGGTCATTAAAATATAGTAAATACTTTTGCGTCCTTTTTTGTCATAAATTAAATCTTTTACGAATGTTGGTATTATTGATTTTTCAAAGTGATTTATTGAGTGTCATATTCCGGAATATAACAACAAATATTAGAGACTGCATTAAATTTATTCTTAAAATCAGTAAAACTAAGCACAATGCCATTTTCATCAGTTAAATCTGACATTGTTTTTATTCCATTTTTCATACCAACTTTTTGTCAAAATGTTTATCATTTATTTCCATTGTGTTATTAAACCAAATAGGTGTGGACAGGAATGCATTGTGTGTATCAATTTTGAAATTATCTGTTGTTTCATACCAACATTGAAAGACACCATACCAAAATGGATAACAAATTTAGTTTGGTTTTATTTTCAAACAAAATTTCTGCTCCAAAATCAGATATAAACTTGGAATCAAAGTATTTTTTTTTAATTCAGTCTATGCATTTACTAATGTTACTAATCTCTCTATCCAGGTTACATTTAAAGCTTTCATAAATTTGTTAATGTCAATCATTTTAAGTCCCCCTTTGTCATATCCACATGCAATAGTTCTTCTGTTAATCTTATCTACATGTTTGTTTGCTTGTTTATTGTTTACACATATATGTTTCCGGTGTGAAGACGTTTGAAAATATATGTTGACCATTTTATATTTTAATTGTTCTTGTTGAATATTAAGCAGTATTAAGCATTGGATTGACTGTAAATAATATAGAATAAAACCTGTCGATTTCGATAATATTGGCTTTATAATATATCTTCAACTGTTGATCGTTTTTGTTTCATTCAGGTTCTTCGTATCGGTTTTGAAAATCGAAGCATCTGCGTTAAGTGGTCGCCTGGTATTTTATTAATGTTGAAATACCGATTAATCAATACTTTATTAATGTTCAAATAAATCTTTCAGTCCGTTCCATTATAATTTTTGGAAGTGCATTGCATTAGTGAAACAAAGTTTAAAGCAAACACTGTGTCAGTGTGAAACCACCGGTGAGGTTTCTATCGTCGGAAATGAAAACCTCAAAAAGTGTATTTTAAGACGTCTGAAATAACGCGAAACCTATTCGTTTAATCGATGACAGAATTTCAGTTTAATTGTTAAGGATAAAACCAGGCGAGTGACTGACCATGAAGAGGAGGAATCAGAAACTTTGTCCGAATTGTTAAAACTATACATTGCGTTTTCCCACTGACACAGAAGTAATTGCTGAGTTGGAAAAATTACATGAACAGTACTTTCTCCTATAGATAAAGCCTCAAATATAAAAGTATATGAACAGAAAGGGAAATGTCCCTTGAAAGAACGAAATGAAAATGTCCAATCAGAATAATATATGCACAAAAACACTAACAACACATCATTACATGTATACATTATCTTAAACTATCTTTATTCAATATACTTCTTCACTTGTATTCTTTAAGGGTATTGTCCAATCTATAATCGTCATGCCAAAGTGATTGATTGCATACCTTGCAACGGAAGTATTGGAGATTGTCCAACGAAACTAGTTAAATCATATCAAGCAGTTCTCTGTAAGTAATCTTCAATTGACATGTTAGTCGCATAGTATCTGTAAAATACTGAATTATTGCACAGGGATACCTTTAGTTACAATTAGCAATAGTAAACTTGTAATTGACGACAACTGCTGCTGTACTATAACTACTACATAGCTTGCTGTATACGCTAGCGATTAATGTAAAATATGTTTACAGTTAGACTTTAACAGCTAAAATACCCATACACGTGACGTTGTAATTGGAATGTTTAATATTCTACAACTAAGTATTTCGTTAGCGAATATAACATGGTATTAACAACAGTAAAACTCCTTAAATGTATAATGAACGAGTTAGAAGATCCAGTTCAAATGACTTCTAGTCTCCAGAGTAAACTGACTTACTCCTCCGTTTTATCACCAGGGGATAGGGTAGGTCTAAGAAGCAGTTAATCGGTCTGTAGTCCATAAGTCATGGTATTAGTGATATTCATGTTGAAAGTGCAAATAATTTTCCCAAAACTATATATCGTCCTGGAAGACGATACAATATGATTGCACCAGTGATGTCTTTACGGTATCTATAAATGGTCGTATAACTGAAGTATGCATTTCTTTTATTTTCGGCAGACACTGGCTGCTTCCAAATGCCTCTTGTGTAAGTATTTTATTCAGATCAGAACTCATCCAAATACATGAGTAACATACCACTAACAACATCTCTTTGTTATAAAAATGATATAATCGCCAAATGCCTTTAAGTAATGGTACATTTTAACTTAAACATAATAGGAAATTTATAAAAGAAATAAAACATGCTATAAATGAATTAGTTAATACATGTGTATGCTAATCTTCATTTTATCTTATAACAATGCCATCAAAAGGGGAAAATGTGTAAAAACAGAGATGTGTACACCTCCAGAAGAACACCATACGAAGTGCAGGGAGACACATGTGTAAGATACTATTTACGTTTATATAAAACTTTAAAAAAGACATTGGTTAATTCTGTTTACTTTTAAAATTGTTTTAAATATCAAATTATAAACAATTTTACTTCATGTTCAAAGTTTTATCGATAACTAATTTACAAAGTAACATGATACAATACTTTTAACTCGTTTGTGGTCGTCTATTCGGTAATCGTCGACTCTCAAGTGGACGGTCCTGGATTCGATTATTTGGGTATATCGAACACGTTTTGAAAATATAATTGAATTTAACGGAAAGAAGGACACCTGGTCACGTGACCAGAATGTCAATAAACTAAACTAAACAGGAACAGATTTTGGCAATGTAATCAAACATGACAGACGGAGCGAATATGTCACCGGAAGACAGAAATTGAAAGGGGAATTCACACACAGATGTAAATTGAGTTGTTCTTTGTGAATAAAATAATTCTGTGTGTCGTCACATTGTCTCACTCAAATTCTGAACATGTTTTTTTTTTTATCTACGTGCGGTCATATCTTGACATCAATTGTCGTAACTTCCTAATTGTATACGATCTTTTTGTGAAACACACAAGAATACTTCATTTTGATCAGATGCATTGACCGATCAAGGTCATGTACGAGGTCAAACTCAAGGTTAAATGATGTTACAGTCTTCCCTAACAGGAATATTTCTTCAAAAATACTCAATTTCGGCAAACTTCAAGGTGCTATTTATTTATTGTTTATCCACAATTTGTTTTATTAAATCTAAATAATTGTTAACCATCTTCAATCCATCATTTACAGAATAAATGATGACTATTTTTATAGTGACCGAATTTAAGATTAAAATGTGATAAAAAACATGTTATTTTGGGCGTCATAGCTTTAAATATTTCGTCTTTGATATCCACAAACTAAAAAAAAAAGATAAATAAAAACATATACCATGACTACCAAATAATATATTTATTCATGAAAAGTACAGTTGACACAGGAAAACAATCTAAATTGAAGAAAGGGGCATAACTCTTGCTCAGCAAATATATCTTATGTAACCACAAATATGCCAGGTTTTTCATTCTATTAATACATGCATTCATTATGAAAAATCAATAGCATAGAAAAATCAATAAAATTCTATGATTTTTTTATACACCACAAGGAGTAAATCCAGTTAACTTCGCCTAGCGCTCGGCATACGATGTAAAAATCACCGGTATTAAAACTGAATTTTAGGAGCAAAATACAAACGACATATCACTTGTAAAAAACTATCTACATTAGTGTGAGGTCAGATCACTGACCAAATGTTACAGCACGGTATTTCAAGTTGGTGATATCTTCATGACAACAGTGCCAAATTCTTGTAAAGCAACAACATAAATATAGCTGCAAGGCATTCTTGGAAATGATTATTTTCATTTCTTCATAGCTTCATGAGTGGTATATAAATTCCTTTCAGATGATTACTTATCATTCTCAGGTACTTCATTCAATTTTACACGGAATTACAATTATATCAGCCATTTAACTTCGAAACATCAACTATTGATACATGCAGTGCAAAATCATGATGTTTTCATTACGATACGTTGCACCATATACTGTAAGAAACATGTCATGATATTGGTAGAAATTAATTGGATTTAGTAATTAATATACTTAGTTATTTTTTTGATAATTGCATTTAAAATATGATAATGTATTGCAACTTGAAACGTTTTCACTTATTCCTTCAATTTTGCATATTTTATTAGCGCAGTAATAGTTGTGTTATTCCAAACTACGGCACTCCTAGGTGTTTTAATTGGAAAATGGATATGGATCAGAAGATACAGATACCAATCATATAAAGGTAATACCTTATCAATATCATTATATATATATGTATATATATATATATATATTATATATATATATATATATATATATATATATATATATATATATATATATATATATATATATATATATATATATATATATATATATATATATATATATATATATATATATATATATATATATATAAATTTGCATTTACACTCAAACAAATTCAAACTTTACAACGTCACAAGTGTACGGAATTCTATATTAAGCTTCCTTTTTTTAATTCTTCTCTGACAAATGCTCGGGAAATATACATGATCCTTGGTTATGAATTTAAGCAAATTATCTTTCAATCAACATTGATGAATGTTTGGACATCTTTAAACATTTTAAATCATCTTTCAGATGTAGAATATGTTTCACGTAGAATATTGCTATTAGGCATATACTATTTTAATTTTGTAGAATGAACAATAAAAAGTATAGCATAGTGATAGATATCAATTTAAAAATAGTTTATCAGCTCAATACATGGTTATTTTCATTATAGAAAATGAGTTTGCGGTTGATATTTTGGTCAATTAAATCGACGTGTCTATATATATATATATATATATTATATTAAAAACCGGTATGGGGATTCCCTTTTATAATTTTGGAAATACTCCGATTAAAATTTAAGATAAGTATGTAAGGTCCGATAGAGAGATCGGATACATGCTTGATTCACTTTTATTTCGAACAATCATGACCTTGCGTGTTAATTAATAATGATGATTTCCAAACATGTCAATGTGATATATCTATAACAAGAAATAAGTGATATAACAGAATCAATTATAATACATAAATATTTTACTCACGGTGTGTATGACCGGTCGAGAAGGGATGTTCACTCCTCAATAACACATTATCCCATCTCTTGGTTTGCAGAGGTCCGTGTTGGTCAATTTCCATAAGATTTGTATGTATATCCTGGGTATCTTAAACATTTATACGTTGGTATCTGAAATTTTTTATACTATTATGGAAACGGACGGGCTATTAATAACTAGACGATAAACGCTACGATACCGGCTTTTTCATAGTGAGTTTTCAACATCTAAGTAATAATGTCCCACAATCACCTGAATAAGGCGATCATTTTTTTTTTACAAATGTTCCCATATTATTCTCGAGTTAATTTTGGTTATGGATTTAACTTATAATTTCCCCAGATAATTCTGTTTTTTTTTTTTGCAACCCACATTAAATGAGAAAAGAAGCCTAACTGACAATGCATGTCAACATTTCAATACTGATTTTATTTTGAAAAAGCCTAGTTTTCTCGATATGAACATATTTTGTCCCAGTAAGATAATGTTTATCTGAGTTGTTCTTGTCTTATTTCCTAGAGCAACTAGGTGTAACTCCTTTTTTGTTGTTTTGAAGCAGTTGAATTTAATGTTTATAAGGTTAACTTCATACGTTTACTCATCTTTTTTGTTTTCGTTTTGGACTAAATGAATGTATAATACCTTACTCTAGTTGTTGCGTATCCTTTTTCCAGTAATTTTTCATTTATGATCCTACTTAAAATCCATGGTTGGAAATTACAATGTTGCATAATGTCATCCAGGAGGACTAGTTCTGTCCTGTGTTTACCGTGACGTAATTATCCAGCCGTTCCAAATATCCAAAAAGGAAGCTAGACCTATCAGAGATTAAATTGTTAACAGTAAAGTGTTCTTTCTTCAAAATATCTACCGACCCAAAAAGAAGGGTTGCTGACGAAGTAAAGATATATATTAGTAGAGTTGCGAAAACTCTTTATGTGAACATCGGCAACTTCAATTGTTTATAACCCCTGCTTATACATCTTTGACATCTGTTTACAATCAAATGGTCATATAAAATTGCATCATGATTTCCAAACGTGTTACGAAGATTACTAAGTTATGTTTTTCGCTATATTGAGATTAAATGAAACTAAATTGAGATCTTCTAAATTTTAAAGAGTTTGTCAGGTTGACAATATTTTTTTCTCAGTTAAACCTAGGTTTTTGTCAGTTAATGTGGGTGACTGGCAAAAATAAGCTTAAACTGGAGAAACATTAAGTTAAACTTAGAATAACTGTTTAGCTCCATATTTCCGTGGAAAGCAGGGTAGTACCCGATCATAAAACGTTAATTTCTAAATCCGGTTTTATACATAAGAATGCCTAGTCCATCTCGATAACAATAAATCAATGATATAAATTAAAGATGTGTATAAATAATACCAAACATTACAAGTGTTAAAAATATACAAGACACCTGTAATATTAGTAATATCTGTGTTTATTAAATTTTGTGTTGATATATCGTAGTGTTTTCTGAGACCACATCATTCATGTTTTTTCATTTTAGAATCTGAAACCATAAAAGAGACAATAATCGGATCAGAAAGACGAATAAATGAAGAAATAAAACGATGGAATAAGCCGATTATTTGGAATTCCGCAAATCCTGAAAGCAATGGTGAAGAGATATCACTGTTATCAAGCTGTAACCAGGAGGAAATGTAAAATGTAATACATAAATCATCAATCTTTCTTATACATGTTTACAGTACAATGTTAGTAGAAATTATGTAAGGCAATAGAAAATATGACTTTCTATTTGTTTTAGAAAAATTGAAGGAATACGCTTTTTCTCAAAATCACAGTATTAAAACATACGACTTCTCTACTCTTTACACAATAATCCCACATACAAATAAAAAAAAACATACTTTTTAGCACCATAGACAACCCTTGTTTCACTAAAGGTGGTGCCCAGATATATTTAAATATCTAATAATTGGTTATCATGGTACTTATTTTGTCCAATATAATCCTGATTATACATATAAATACACCGACGTTGATATAAAAAAACATGCTCGGAATTATAATACAGAATATGTTTGTAATGTTTGGAGACGTAGTCTTTTAACAAACTGTCGGTATAACGATGGGGACCAATTGCCCCCCCCCCCTTTATTGGCTGACCTGTCCCTTTGTCCACACGAAGCAGACTTCATTCAGAAACTGCTGAATCAAAAGAAAAAAAGCTAGCAGTGTCCTTTGATTTGACATTTATATTAATCGACGACGTTCTGTCAATTAATAATGACAATTCTCATACATATGTCAATACGATATATCCAGCAAACTATAAATAAAAGATACAAGACAAATAAGCACACACGCTTCATATTTGGATATTTTATTTACTATAGATACAGGCGGGAAATTGAAAACTAAGCTATACGCGACAATTTCGGTTTTCCCAACGTCAATTTTCCACATCAATGTAGTAATATCCAACAGTCACCCGCATATGGAATTGATATTTCACAAATGATCCGATATGCCGGGGCGCTTTAACATTTCATATAGAGATTAGAGTACTCCCTGACAAATTATTGATATTGGGATATCGAAATCCACGTGTGATGTCAAAGTTCCGCAAATATCACGGTAGGTATAATGGTCTTCTTTGCTGTTACTCTGTTTCACAAAGTGAAATATTGAGTTACCTCTTCTTTGCCGGTTGTCGAGGCGTCTGTACCAATTGTGACGGTGATTCATTTCTCACGTTCTTTTTTCTATTTGGGCTTACTCCTCCATTGTACCTGACCTCACCTTGTTGGTTTCCAGAGGTCTGTGTTTGTCCATTTTAAACCGGATTTATATGTATATCCCGAACACCCTAAAGCTTTATACTTTATAATCTGAATTTGTTCATATTCAAACTATTGACAAATCAGAGGAAAGACATTTCGTTCACTATATATACATATATATATATATATATATATATATATATATATATATATTATATATATATATATATATATATATATATATATATATATATATATATATATATATATATATATATATATATATATATATATATATATATATATATATATATATATATATATATATATACGACCTTTGCAGGGGTTCGTACTTACCAACGTATGTTACGCTTTCTTCGCCGGTGCTCTCACAAGTTTATTTCTTACTGGAATTTCAAACAACTTGATAGGAGGGTTTACTATGGTGATATCTCAGATTTTAGTTTCAAGATATCCATGTGTTTCCATACTAATAATTGTACCTGTATCCTGGACATCCTAATAATTTATATTTTGGTATCTTATATCATTTTATATTGTATTATTTTTGGGAATATTCTAAATGTTGAGTTGTTAATTCGTTCCGTTTTTACACCAATAGTTCACACTGTTATTTCATAGTTAGTTTTATATATCATATACTGCCTGATATCATACGTGCTTCTCTGTCAAAAAACATTCTTATATTATAACTTATACTGAAAATATTTTAATGAATCTAACTTTCTCTGTATGTATTTTGTGTCTTTATATTGTGTATATGTTTGTAATGTTACTTTATTTTAAGGAAAAATAATATTGTGCTAATAGATCAGAACCAATTTCTTACAATTTCGATTCTATGAATTTATCTATCACATTTGTCCAATCAACTGAAATTGATATAAATCTCAACCGCTTTTTTTCTGATTGAGAGAGAGAGAGAGAGAGATGCCATGTGATAACTATTTAAGATATTACTTTTTTTACGTTTGGAATCGCATTTTCAGTAGTCTAGTCTGGATTGCTTTATTGAGTTTTTTTATCCTTGTGTCGAGGGCCATCTTTCTTGCTCGCGGATTATTTACATGTTTGTTATTATGTGTATATGTTTCTGTATCTAATTTTTAATTAAAATCAACAACATTGTTGTTCATGTCATGTATTTTGTTTTCTATGTGTTTATACAATTCTGGTGTCTGTATTTTGGTCCTAAAAGTTAACTAAAGTCAATTTAGTATTCTGTTCTATGACTTTATATATAATACAATAATTACCTTGGCTGTCATTATATTTGTTTTGGATTGCATACTAAAAAATATTCATAAAAAGAAAGGCTACGCCAGGTGAAATAGATAAAAATGAGCTGAACATACATTTATATTTGTATCTTGCAAGGCATTTATACTATTGCTTTATATTCCAGTTAATGAAAAACATCATTTTTCTTCATTCTGAAAACCTTGACAATTTACTAACAATGTCTTTATGTCTTCTCTGACATTCGGCATTGTATTGAACGTGTATTTGTATGCATAGCTATATTATAAATTGACAGCAAAGGAAATAAAACCATATATATATACAGAACCAGTCATTTGTGAAATTAAATGTAATCGATTAAAACGAAAAATAAGGCAGCAAACGTAGAGGATCGATGTGGATCGATAAATGCAGCGATATATAAAGCTAACGTGGTATATCGATGATATGAAATTCTTCGCTTTACTATAAAACAACAACAATACAAATAGCAATTGGCCTGACGAGCTATCTACACAGTCGACGTTTAATGATGACACATTTCCTATCATAATTATGATTACATTACATTTCATTTACTAATTATGAACGTGTTTTCCTATAGAGAATTATCAGTCATATTTAATTTCCGACAAAATACACGTATTCTATTTCCAGAATATGCAATTTCGTCGCCAGCGACCAATGCCATCCAGGAAAAAACAAAGATAAAAAAAAAACATTTAGTTACATATACACATGTACATATACACATGTACATATACATACATACATACATACATACATACATACATACATACATACATACATACATACATACATACATACATACATACATACATACATACATACATACATACATACATACGTATACATATACATATACATATTTGGATTTAATATGTATCTTTACTTCTGATTTGTCAAAATCGTATCACGTGATCTAAAACATTTCTTCATGTCACCCTCAATGGCGATGTATGGTACATTGTCTTGTGCATACGGTTTTTTTAGTGGACCATGTGGTAATACAATGTCCGTGTCATAACTTATTGATTACTCGATGCAGACTGGAATGGAAAGAGACAACAACGGATGTTTAATGGTTTGACAGCATTGATGCATCGCTGTCAAATATTTTTGAGGGAGGCTTAAGATTAAAAAAACCACACAAAGAACTATAAAACATATTGATAGTGTTGAGTACCGAAAGCCCTATGTCACACATGTTACAGTCCATATGAACCTACGTAGCAGCAGATCAGTTAGTTAAGAAGGACATAATTGTATCATATATCACGACAAAACGATGAAAATAACATGAAAAAACGAACAACATACACACTCTCACGCAAACACCCAAGCACACACATACCAAGAGAGTGAAAGCAATGCTACAAAATGAAAGTTCCGCATGATAACGCAATAAATAAATTAAAATGGAAATCAAACTAAATAAATGGATAACTTAAAAACTAAGCTCCAACTACCAACAGAATGAGAATCGAACTAAATTTAAGTGGAAGTAACAAGAAAGTGCAACATTACTGAATAACTGTGATCTACAATTAAAGTCAAAAACCACGAAAGTCAATCTGACAAATTGCAAGAGACCAAAAAAGGGTAACGAGTATTCATGATTTCTACATTTAGACCGGTAGTTTTTTGTGTGCTTGAGAACTAAGTCATCGGTGTAACCATATTTTTTACATTATTGAGTACACATTAATTAAACGATGACTACGACTCTTTCAATTATTTGGTTACGAGTCAGTCAACAGTAGGCATTACTTACCAAAGAGGAATCGAGTTGAGATGGGCACGAATTGAGATGGGTCCAAGTTTACCAACATCCCGCAGACATACACGTTGCCATACATGTAGCAAGCAAAAAAAAAAAAAAAAAAAAAAAAAAAAAAAAAAAAAAAAAAAAAAACAGAAGAGAGACAGTATCGGTAAAGACATTGTGCGGTACGTTTAAGAACAGAAATAGAGCGTTGGAATGCTTTGAGGAAGGAAATTAAGCTGAAAGAAATTTATAAGTTGCCATCTTTCTTTGAATTTCCCCTGAAGCAACCCCAGTCTGTCAAGTCCATTTATAAAACACTTCTGTTCAATCGTGGAGTCTCAAACTGGTCGGAGAATACCAATACATTCTTTTGTTTTATTTGTTTAACTTGAAAGTGATAAAAGTATATGTATAGAAATACAATATATTTATTTAGAAAAATGAACAATTGTAGTTTCAATGAATTAACGTACATTCCTGTTTGACATGCTTTCCGCACCGATATAACAGCAGTGACGGTACACGTGCGATCGCTAATTAGGGTTGTTTGTATCACGTTGTTTTTATACACATTTTCTGACTCATTGCAGTGGACCTGTGCACTAGTTTTTTATCATGTTTTACTAGTATGTCTTTAAATTGTATAATGTGTGAATCATAAAACTTTTTACGATATTTCACGTAGTTCAATATTAGACGTCTATGGGCCTTTAACTGAACAAGACCAAGACGACTCAAGAACACAGACAAGATACATTGAAATTACTTCTCAACAACTGGTAAGCGTTGAGATGCGTATCCATATTAGTGGCGTTTATATTCATTTACCAAACTATCTCTCACAATCATAACACAAATATTTCCATAATCTAACACGTAACGACCACGTACCCGTTACACCCACGCACTTCACTTAGTTAAAGCTCCTGGCAAGTAGTGTTCACCTAACATAAACATAGTCGACAGGTAGATCTAATTAACATAATTACCATGTGCCTTTCACTGTTGTGGGATTTAGGGACGCACTCGCAGCTAAGCGAAACACTGCACCTGACGGGTGATAAAATATCTTATACATTGCTGAAGCACCTGCCTTCATTTTATAAATATAATTTTATACTTTCTAAATAAAGTCTTTGTTACTCGTCAGTTTCCTTCCCTTTGGAAAAAGGCTACAGTAATACCCCTACTCAAAACGGGATAAAAAACAACATTTACCAGAATTCTGTAGGCCAATTTCGCTCACATCTCAACTATGCAAAGTCACCGAGACTATGCTAAACAATAGATTAAGATGGTTCCATGACACACATGGCATCCTACACTCCACACGGAACGTTTTCAGGAAGGGTAGGAGCACAGTAGACCAATTAGTCAAACTTGAAACTCAAATCAAACACGCCACTGTAAGCAAGCAACTTACAGGAGTGGTATTTTTGGATATTAGCAAAGCCTTTGACCTGGTTTGGCATAAAAGTATATTGTACAAGCTCAAACACCATGTCATACAAGGCAATATGCTACAGTTCAAACAATTATTTCTACAAGGCCGTACAAATCAGGTGTCCGTTAATAAAAAAATGTCTGGTAAATACACCCCTAGAAAATGGCACCCAGCAGGGCTCGGTAATCAGTCCGACCCGGTTCAGCATTAAGGCCAATGACCTAGCGGAGGAGATAAAATACCAATATGATGAGGTAGATAACACCGAGCTATTCCAGTTTCCTGATGATATCACAATAAACTTCTCACATAAAGACATTAGAGTTGTTAACGCTAAGTTATAAGAATCCCTAGATACAATCTCTAGATGGTCACAAACGTGGGGCTTTAAACTGTCAGAACAAAAATATTCGGTAGTGCTATTCGGTCAGCGAAGTTCACTTTATGCACACTCAGCACCACAGTTTGCACTTACACTCAACAACAAGGCACTACACATTGCTAGTAAGTCATATTCGATAGATTCATGACATTTACACCACACATCAATAACTCTATCACATCTTGTCAGACAATAACAAACCTCATGCGTTGCGTGTCTAGGACAAAATCCTTCGCTTACAAGGCTACACTACCACTATTATATAAGACCCTCATCAGGTCCAAAATTGTTTATGGGTGTCAAACTTACAAATCCGGAATTCCAACACAACTTAAAAAGCAAAATCAGGCACTCAGAATTGCTTTGGGTGCACACAGGTCTACCCCGGGGAAAGCTCTGCTTGCAGAAGCAGGGGAGTCACTACTGTCACTCAGAAGGGACCCCCTGACACTCAGATTATGTGCCCGTGTCACGTCGAACCCAGTTAATTCACTTTACACTCAGAGATATAATAGACATTTCAACAGATACAAGGTTAACAATATGTGGAAAGTCAAGCAGGCACCATTTAGATACAGAGTACACAAGTATTTAGGTAGCACCACACTAGGTAGTTTAGAAAAACCTGAACAAGAAGGCATTGTATATTCACCGTGGCTGATGTCTAAGCCAAAGGTATCCGTAGATCTTTCTCAGGTCATTAAAAAGAGTGATGACCCAACCGTTTGCAAAGCTATCACTCTGGAATATCTGGATAATAAATACTCATACTTCCATCGTATTTTCAATGACCGCTCCAAAGATCCCAGTGGAGGCCAAACTGGAGCCTCCTATAATGACCCCTCGGAAGACTACGGATATGGCTATAGATGTACAGATCACAATTCAGTCTATACATCAGAACTGGTAGCAATCAATGAGTCTCTTGATTAGATCAAAGACAAGTGTTACCGAAAACTAGTACACTTAAGTGACTCTTTGAGTCCCCCCCCCCTCCAGTCTCTGATTACAAAGAACAGTAGTAGGACAGATATATATAATGAAATCCTACTTAATCTCAATAAACTAATTGCCTGGAAAATTCCTGTGCATCTAGAAAAGATCCCAGCCCACGTAGATATAAGGGTAAATGAGGTTGTGGATTCATTAGAAAAACAAGCAGTTCAAAACAATGAAATAGATTGTCACACACAGCTAGTGTAACAGAAGCATACATTATTTTTCGGCAAATCATTCACCAAAATACAGAAATATACCCAAAAAAAAAAATCACTTTCTTAAAACGCTTAAACCTAATCCCAACCATACTGCTATACTTTACTCTAAAAGTATCTACTGGGACAAGGTTTGCACTAGACTCATATTAGGTAGAACCTGACCGAATGGCGAGTTAGATCAATACGTATTCAAGCAAGGATCTAAGTGTCTCTGTAGCCACCGTAAGGAAACAGTGGATCATTTCATTATGGAATGCCCACTACACAATCTCCACCGAGAGGAATCACACATTACAAGAGACAAAGTTTAGATACACTCCACATAAGAGATACTCTAGATCCACTGGGTAGCTTAAAATCATCAGCTTTCGAGGAACTCATCATCTTCACCTTATGGATAACATATAAAATTCAAAATTCAAAGCAGGAATCGCATCCGTCATCGCATTCACCTAGACTAGGTTACTAGAACATACTAGTAAAACCTTATAAAATAGGAAATGTTCTTAGAGTAAGTTAGTTAGAAATCAACAGTAGAGGGAATCCCACACGGACTTTTTGTCCAAGCATCCCCTTTAAAGTAATGTCTTGGACCCGAGATACCACTCTATCCGTATGATAAATAGGTCAGAATAAGAATTACAATTTTATTTGGCAATTGGCTTTTATCAACATAGGTTTACTTACGGCCATAGTTAGGCACTAGAGTAAGGTAGTTAGATATCATAGATGAAAGGGTCCCTACCTTGTTGGTGGTGTTTTGACAATCGGGATACCTCCCTATTTTATGATGCATATGCTAGAATAGGATATTATCCATATAGTGTCATGTTGTTTTACCTTATATTATATACAAAATCAGGAGAAGGGTGACAGCTTCCTTCATTTAACACCAGTTCCAACATATCTTTGGTCTGATGGAAATAAAATGTTATCCCTTGGTCAGTACAATTCAACACCAGCACCCACACACCCTTGGTGATGTGCAAATAAAGGTTTATCCCTCGGTCATTACAATACAACACCAGCACACACACACCCTTGGAAATGTGCAAATAAAATTGTATCCCTTGGTCAGCACAATACAACACAACATAACAATACAATACAACACCAGCACCCACACACCATTAGCCATGTGCAAATGAAGTTTATCTCTTGGGCAGTACAATACACCACCAGCACCCACACACTCTTGGTCATGAGCAAATAAAGTTGTATCCCTTGGTCAGTACAATACAACACCAGCACCCACACAACCTTGGTCATTGCAAATAAAGTTTTATTATTTGGCCAGTACAATACAAAACCACCAACCACACAACCTTGGTCATGTGCAAATAAAGTTTTATCCCGTGATTAGTACAATACAACACCAGCACACACACACCCTTGGAAATGTGCAAATAAAATGTTATTCCTTGGTCAGTGCAATGCAACACCAGCAACCACACACCCTTGGTACCGTGCAAATAAAGTTTTATCATTTGGTCAGTGCAATACAAAACCAGCACCCATACAACCTTGGTCATGTGCAAATAAAGTTTTATCTCGTGATTAGTACAATACAACACCAGTACCCACACACCCTTGGTCATGTGAAAACAGAGTTCTATCCGTTGATTAGTAACATACAACATCAACATGCTGCATGTCCAATTCAACACCAGAACCACATGTAGCCTGCGCCGCACGCTTAAATGCACATATCTTAGCCCTGCATCAAGCGGATTAGCACCGCTCCCTTAATTGAGCTTTAAGCTCCGAAATATCTATTCGTAAAAATAACACAAACAATACATTAACACCTCAATAAACGTATGTTTTTAGGATTTAACAGACCTTAATGTTGGGTAAATGCATTTATTTCTGTTTACCTCTTATAGGTACTCAAGACGTGCGAGCCTGGGCAACTCCACGTTACTGTGGATATATCGGTTGGTTAATGCGCTTATTCTATCTATTTTACAATTATCTATAAATAAATGACTTACTTCGACAGTCCATCTAACATTTGTGGCCTTGAATCTTCTAATTCAAAATGTTATAAACCGTTGTTTTCTCAACATTAAACCAATTGCAGATTACAAACGGGATGGGCCAAGGTATCCGGACGGAGTAAACGTCCCGGTTAGCATGCCAGAACCATCGCAAAACTTTCATTGTAACATCTCGAGTTCCTTGTAAAGGTTTAAGTTCGGTTAAAAGTATCAGTAAGTTCCAGATTTGTTTGGCGAAAGAGAGTAAATGTTATATACTATCTAGGGACTAGTTGGACCCAGTTCAATTCGAAAATACATAATTTAATCGGAATACTCGTCTCGTGCTTACATGATCATTCGAATTATTTTCGAATAGTTTGATAGTAATTTTTCACACCAATGTTCCCTATAACGATTATTTATTGTCTGTAGATAATTCGTTTATATTATTACTATTTTCATTTTATGCCACATTTTTTCTTTACGAGCTACCACCAGTCACGGGATAAGATTTTGTTTAACCTCATTTTATTGTTTGCGTTTTCAAAATAGTGTTGTCGAGCATTTCCCGAAAAGGCAACGAAAGGTCTGATTTGTCTAGTAGATGGTCGAGTTTCTGCACCATTTTATGGATGACGACGGCTGTGTCTATTTCGTCAGGGGAACCAAAAACTCAAATGCAGTTTTTACTGCCGTACCTCTTTAATTCGTCTATTTTTATGACGTTAACTACCTGGACATTGTATTTCCGCGGGTAAGGTGTGTTCTAATCATCATCTCACTAGCCAGTTCCCACATCTTTCAACCAAATTATATTACAGACGTATTTAAACAAGATCCCTGCCACACTGTAATATTTGGCAATTCAATAGTTGTTAAATTAATAGCCAAAGATACATATGAAGCAATACTGTACATATTAACGTGTGTTCGTTGCCAGGGCCAACTGAAACATCACATGGTTTCAGGTATGGCATTGAATAAACACACATTTTGCCTTTGAAATGGTTTTTGACATAAGAGATAAGAAGTCAATATCCATATAGGATTATCGAAATGCATTTATGTGTAACAGTTATTTGAACTGGGGTTTAAAACGTCTGACAATCCAACTGATATCCACAATGTAGTCTAGTTTTTGTTTTTGTTGTATACATCTCATTTAAAAATAAAACACGGTTATATCAGACAGAAATAATTCAAAGTGAAGCCAAAAGGCAGTACATACCCTAATTAATGATAGAATCAGTTTGAAAGCAGCCATGCATTACTTTGTTCTTCTGTAGTGACCAACCGCGAAATTAATCATTTTTGTGTTGTTGTTTTTATACATTTATAACATTCGTGTCGCAGTATTTGTTTTTATTTCATTTTTTACCCGCTATTATTGTTTTATCTTTTTTTCGTTTTGGCAAAATATGGTTTCATATGCATCACTACACAACAACAGACTTCATATTTCGGAATTGGCATTTTAATTCATATAATATCACATATTGTTATCAAAATTGACTGAGTCATGCAAAAGTATTTGTTTACATATCTACCTTAAATCATTGATCTTGCGTGTGATTTAGGCATTTGATTTTTCACGTCTATGAAGCATTGCAACTGAACTTCAGACTTGTCCCATTTCATCGTTTTGCATAAAATGTACAGATAAACATACATATAGTAAATTCACTAGAGCAACCAGGGTGTGTTTTTTTTATTTTGAATACTGTATATATGTAGGAATAAAATGACCCTTCGCCTGAGTAAAGGGATACCTTTTAAAGAAAGACACAAAAGCCCTTCTGAAGTCGAAAATTAAATTTTAATCATCTGTATAAACTTGACTTTGTATATTATGTTTCGTTCCTGAAATAGATCAAGACGTGTGTGTTGCTAGACTAGACGGATTATAAAAATTGTAATTACATATAATTTGGAGCGATCACAAACCTGTCTTAACAGCACTGGGTTTATTTTAGTTAAGTTGACATTGACGTATAATAAACGATTTCACAATTTAATATGATCGTTTACCAAACCCTGGTAAAATACCCATGGTGTTTTGCAATCGTCGCCGTATTTCCTTTAGTGTGTATACAGAGTATCGGTTTTACTGCGATTCTTATTACGATGTTGTCATCGGTAACGTATGAAATGAAATCGAAAACGAAACTAGTCGAAAATTATACTATGAAATGAAAGCGATAAGGTTCAAGTTTATTTATTCATTTCTTCTCTTGTTTGTTACATTGTGATTATTCGGTTTTTGCAATTTGAAAGAAATCAAGTACATTACATTCATTACTATTTTCATAAAAAAAAATCAGATTCCAAGGTATACATCATTAGAATGCCCAGGCTATGGGTACAAATCTGGTCAAAATGGACAAACACAGACCTCTTGAAATCAAGAGGTGGGATCAGTTGTCATGGAGGAGAAAGCGTCCCCCGTCGACCGATCACACCCGCGTGAGTCCACAGTCAAATTAATTTCAAATACATGGGGCATGAATTATCGACATAATTGGTACAGTCGTGTCAACAACCGCCATCGAACAGTAACTCAACATTTCAGTAAAACAGAGTAGTCACAAACATGATTATTACACCGACAGTAAACTTTATGGAATGCTGACATCAAACGTGGTTTTCGATATCTTTGTATCAACAATTTGTCAATGAGTAGTTTACCTCTGCATCTGAAATGTCAATATGTTGAACACGCCCTGGCATATCTTCTCATTTGTGGAATAGAAACTCAATATGCGTGTGGTGCGGGACATTACTACTTAAATTTTGAAAATTAAAGGTGGAAAAGGCGAAATCGTCGCGTTTGTGGTTTACCTTAGTTGTTAATTTCCCGACTGTGTCTATAGCTAATAAAATGTCTAAGTATGAAGCGTGTGTACTTGATTATGTTGTATTTTTTATTTCTAGATCGCCGGGATGTATTGCATTGACATATGTATGGAAATTGTCATTATTAATTGACAAAACGTCGTCGATATATCTAAATGTCCAATTTAACGACATCACTAACTTGTTCTTCTTTTGATTAAGCAGTTTCTGAATAAAGTCTGTTTTAAATGAATAAAGGTACAGGTCAGCCAATAAAGGATTATTTTGGTTCCCATAGGAATGCCGAGAGTTTGTTGAAAGATATATGTGTATTTATGTTTAAAATCACAGTGGTATTTGACAAAATAAGTACCATGATAACCAATCACTAGGTATTCAAATGCCCGGGTACCAAGTGGAAAAAAGAAACAGTTGTCTATGATTCTTTTTAAACTTTTTATGTGGAAATGTGGTGTAAAGAGCAGATATGTCGTATGTTCTGATACTGTTAATCTGAGAAAAAGTGTGTCCTTTCAAATTTTCTAAACGATTAGAATTTGTTGGTATCCGCATCTGATTTACACCGTTTCTGGAATAAGCAACTGTACAGTACTGCTGCCTGGTAGCTCAAAATCAGTATCGGTTTTAGGTACATCAAAAGAACGTCATACGGACACGTGATTTTGAAGGAGCTGGTCCTTTGAATGTGGACTACGTGTGTATGTAGGGTTACCGTAATTTTGGATTAAACCCTAGTTCTACTATTCTAGTATTGTGCCTTATAAATAAAATGTATATTATTTGAAGCTTTGACTGCTGGGACCAGTACATATTGGTCATGTAATCTATCCAGCTCGGCTACCACTTCTGGATCACTAGATACAGAGGGATAACGTGTTTTCATAGTTCTTTTAAGTCTCCGTATACGAAATTGTATTAATCACCGTATAGCTTTTAACCATTCAGACAAAGCCCGGTTCCACAGCTTCATGTTTGGCCCATCGTATGGAATAATCTTCGACAGATTCTACAAGTAAATTGTATTATGTTGCCAATTAATTAAACGGGCTTCGCGGTATTTAGGACCTCTTAAAATTATATTTTTTAGGGTTTCATTTTCAACAATAGAGAGGTCGCATGACATGCCCGATATTTGAAGGGAGATGATGCACATGAACATCTGGTGGTGTTATGTAGAAGATGATTGGTATGTAGACACTGCAAAACCCAGTTTTAATTGAATAGCTTGGATGCGATGCTGGATGTATAGCTATAGGCAATGCAAGGCGTGGTCTTCAATTTAAAATATGGCGGAACACAGGACTGAACTTTTTTGTGATCTACAACATTGGTAATGTTTAAAGAGTCTATACCTCTATTTGTAAATTTAAGTTTAAGGAAACGATGTGTTTGTTCAGAACAATCATCTCTAGTAACGCGTTTAGGCATAAACAGTCTGTGATAGGCAATGTCCATTATAACGGAGTTCAGTGTGGATTTCGGTTTTGAAGAATCTGCTTGGGGGATCATTTTTGCTTCCTGAAAAAAAGTTCATTAAAAAGAATAAAATAGAGTTGGCTGTGAATGTAACGAAGACCTTTTTTTGTTAACGTAACGTAAAAGAGATGAAAAATTGACATTATGTATGTTGGGTCTGTTCTATGAACACTGCCCGTAACTTCGTTTCGAAAGTTCCATCAAGTTAACATTACCACACTGTGGACTCGACAAATTACCCACACCTTGGATATTATCTACGTTATCTACAGAAAGGAGTACTCAAGGTGGGATTATTAGTACAGTGGTATAATTTTATCATTTATACAGACAAAATGGAATGGCCATCGGAGTTGAAATGCCGATAGAGTATCATTTATTTTCCATGATTTCATGATTTTCATGATTAATTTTATATATGTATGCAGAACTAAGAGAAAGAGAGATCAACAAATACAAACATCTTGAACGTTCTGCTATATGTCTATTACAAGTTGGTTTTTTTCCGGTTGCACGCTCAGGTTTGTATGCAGTTCTTGAGAAGGTTACATTCCTTTGCTTTTGTTTTTAGAATATAAAATATCTCCAATACCAAAGCATAAATCTTTAGGATGTCCAGGATATAGATGAACATATGGTAAAACTGGTGAGAATATAGAGATGATAATCAGAGTATGGAGTCTTGGCGTAGATAATTACCACTCAACGTGTTTGAAATATGTATATGTATGGGCCGTCAGATATTAAATTGATGACCCGCCGTTTGAAAATACCTGCAGTGTATGAATATAGTCAGTCTTACGATTCTATGTCTTTCAAATAAAAAGAGGTCCTACATAACTTTCTAAAGGAAAAGAAAAATCTTAGAACCCTGCTGAAATTAGAATTTTATTTGTATTCGATTAAATTCGCTTTATTGTTGGAGGTAATCAAACCCATTAGATGATTTTACCCCAAAACTTTACTACCACTCTGTGATAAAATGTGTAGTGAGAATGAAAGAATGAAATGGTATATATCCACACTACAGATTGTACTAACATCCACTCCGTAGAAACACTGACAGCAGGTATAACACGCCTACATTACAATGAGTTAAACCTAGATTGTCTTAATAAAATCTTGTTGTCATCCAGTTAAACCTAGTTTTTCTCATTTAATCCTACTTTTTCTCGTAACCCAAATAAACTTGAGAAAAAAATGGTTTAATTGAGAAAAACTTGAATGAAATTTGCTTAAATAGTTTTAATACTAATAAATGTGATTATACTGCAGTTAACTCTACGTTTTCTCGGTTAAAATAGGTTTTCTGGAGAAAAACAAGGTTTAACTCATTTTTTGTGATTATTGCGGAGTTACACTAACTTTTTCGCAATTAAACATAGCTTTCCAGTTGATGTAGGCCACTGAGAAAAACTGGGTTTAACTGAAAAAAAATACACCAAAATTATAGTTCTAGTTTTTCTCCTGATAAACTTAGTTCTTATCAGTTAAACCTAGTTTATTCCCAGTCAATTGTGTTACGAGTTAAATCTAGTTTTTATTCAATTAGTCCTTGCTTTTCTCGTTACCCAAACTAACCGGAAAATCTCAAATCATACCGGCCGACAATGTTATGCTATGTAGTATTTTGCACTATCAACACCATTTCAATTCTAAATAATTCAAACGCTAAGATAGTCATCTTTTTAACAGAGGTTACTCTTAGACGGATTTGACTATGCATTTAGACTTATTATTTGGTCTTCTATTATACCACTTTCCCTTTATATTTTGTTTTAAATTAGAGCTGAACTGATGAAGTCTTATTAACAGAAACTTTGGTATTATGTTTGTAAAATTAATATGTACTGTTCCAAGCGGAACTAAGGTTTAATACGAATCCTACACACACTTTGGAGTTGATATGAAATATATGCTCGAATTTCCAATAGAAAATGCATTTTTAATGTTTGGAGACATGGTATTTCAACAAACTGTCGACATCCCTATGGACACTAAAAGTGCACCTTTATTTGTTGACCTATTCCTTGATTTCTGGCAAATGATGTAAAAGTAACAAATAATTATAACTGAATTTGGTCATTCTGATTCAAATAAAGAAAATATGTTCTTACTTATGTATGCATGTGGGTATATAGGTAAGTAAAAAGGAAGAAGTGCCTCGAAACTCAAAGTACATTAGACAAGACAAACAGTCTGAAAATGAAAAACAATTGAAGAACAAATGCTCATTGAAAACCTCTCTGATGAAGGCAGACCGGCGAGCAAGTAGGTATGCAGGCAGGTAGGTAGGTTGGTACTAGGTAGGTAGGTGTGCATTATGTAATGTAAGGTACTCAGCCTTAAGTAGGTATTATAAATATTTAAACATCTCAGGTATCAAAGAATATATATCTTCGGGATGTCCAGGATAGAGATAGACTTATGTAAAAAAAGTTTAATCTTCAGAATGTCGATATAAATAAATGAATATATCTACGGATCTCTAGAAATAAAAAAAAATGGGATCAGATGTCATGGAGGAATAAGCATACCCTGTTGACAGGTCACACCCGCAGTGTGTCCGCAACGGAATCCAAATGAAATTATAGCGGAACGAATCATCGTCACAATTGGTACAGACGTTTCAACCACCACTATCGAACAGGTAAATCAACACGTTTGTGTTGTCCGAATAGCGCAGTGGTTAGCGAAATCGCTTCTCACCAATGCGACCCGAGATCTATCTTTAAATGAGACGGTTGAGTATGTGGGATGGTATGGTAGTCGCCAAGTCGGACACGTAGGTTTTCTCAAGTTACGCAGGTCCCGACCCACAGCAAGGAACCATGCGCGTTTACACCAGGGCCAACTTGCTACATTTGCTGAATCCTGCTATGTACCTTTTATTATATGGGGTTTTGTAAAGTTTATGTTTCGAATATAAATATGGTAATTCAAAATTAATATTGATTGTAGTTACATCAAAAGAGCGAAATACGGACACGTAAGGTTGACGGATAATTATATATTTTCCACTTGAATATATAATCAATCAGGTCACGATGTATATTTAAATGTGCATTAAATATGTTTATATGTTGATAAAATAGCTTACAAAATGTTTAAAATATCACCTTACACGTACACGATTTATTTAAAGTTTATTTACCAGTAAATGCATTGTCTAAGGTTTAAGTGCTTTATTATTATAAATGTTTAACAGAGCATGCAGATATACTGTATTGTGTTTGAAATTCGTTCACAGAGTATTTTGATCAGTAAGATCAATAAAACAGACTCATTCTAATACAACATTCCTGTAATTGTATTCTGAAATATATATTATTTTAAATATTGGTTTTCTCTAACGTTTCAGCTAATTTCTTGTATTTTTTCTTTGATATATATATTTTTTTATTTCTTGTCCTTTAGATATTTCTAACCAAATGGACTTAAACTCAATAATCGTTCCTAACAATACCAATTTGTAAAAAACGCATTATCAGAGCCAACAGTGCCAACATCACTTAACGTTTTATTGTATATTTAGTCGTCTCTGACATTTACATAAATGACAAAATACTTACGTAAGTACTGAATCAAGTTAAATATATCGTTTCACAAAAATCATAAATAGACTTTACATGTGTACCGTTTAATGATGGACAAATGTCCATGTAACACTATCAATAATTAGTCAACATATAATACTTTTGTAACTTCGTGTACTTTAGCAACGTATTTAGAAAAAAAAAGAAATATAAGACAGATATACTCTCAATTATACTGACAGTATTATTAACTAACTGATAGCATTATTTAAGTACATATTCCGTGTCGTTGTAGGTAGTTTCCATAGACACAGGTAATTTACTCTCGGTTTAAATCTATATTGCACAATCATTCCACAATTAGCGGTTACTCGGTGTATTGCGGTTTATTGGCTGTTTTAAAATGAATAGACGTTGACATTGATAGACGGGTGGAGGAGTGGCTTTGCGTAAATGACGGAAATTCTACATTTACCTTGCCCTATATTTGTCTTTTTCTTAATGTAATAACTCTGCATGTTATCTCACTTATTTCCTATAACTGCCCAACACGATCTATATGCAAGGTTGAAAGAGTTATCCCTCTTTACAAGTGTTTCTAAACATTGATCTATATCTATAAAATATATGTTTCCTATATGGTGGACGAGTGGTAAGTGCGTCGCACTTTGAACCATAAAGTATCTCACTGCTGGTCAACGCAGGTTCGAAGTCCGCATGACTTTTTTTCTGATTTTTGTGAACCAGTGTACTTCCGGAAGGCCATGGGCACTTTACGGGAACATTGTGACCGGATTCCTTCCACTATAAACAACTGGCTGGTACTAGTTTATAGCTGACAAATGGTTGAATGTGCCGTAAAAGAATAATATTATTCAAACTACTAAACTTCCTGTGGGGAAATATTGATTTTGTTAATATTAAATGATATGTCGCAGAACATTAGTTTGATGAAATAATCCCTGATGCTTTACATTACAACAATCGGTGAAGTTTTTTTAAGTATAAGATGATAATTGATTATTTGAAACTATTTATTATCACATATACAAAGAGGTGTTTCAGATTGTAAGCGTAGATTTACATATCGTAATGTTTATAGGACAGCGACTCTGGTCTGTTTTGATCGTAAAAATATCCAGAATGTTCTACCTTAAATCAAAACACATTTGTTTCTTCGGTTTTAGGTATTAAACTTTTTAGACATTTTGATTGACTCTTTCCATGATTATTCTGATTTAACAATCGGTGTTCCATTATAGACACGGTATCAAATGTATAGTTAGTTACACGTTTCATAAAAGTAAACGTTTAAAAACATCATGTCAAGCAGGTTTGTTGAAGGTAAGGTTTGCATGTTCGGAGATTTATTTTTCATGTATTGTAAACACATGAGATACCACAGAAGACAGAAAGAACGTTTATTGAAAATTGACCGTTCCGTTGTCCTTGCGAATCTGGGGCAAAACATAAAAAATGACGCTTTATCACAATTTATGTATTTAATTATTTTCTTATCCAAAATTATCAAATTAATAAAATTTATTTGTTCAAGTGTTCAAATTATTTCATTATATCAACTGAACACAATGTTAAATCTTATTCAGTAAATATATGCATAATAATGACAAATTACCTCATTTTCACTCTAATGTTTTAAATTGAAATGGTTGCCATGGCAACAAAAATATAAAAATGACCCCTTTACACGTCCAACGTTTCGATCAAATGGTAATGTTACAAAGTCATCATTATTGTTATTAATATAAGCTAATACAATCCGTATGTCACCAACTTCATTTCTATGGAAACGTGCTATAAATAGTCACTCTTTAAATAAAAAGTAATGACATTTACAATGTTTTAAGAAAAATCATGAATTTAAGATATTGTTCTTTCGAAAAGCATAGCGAATCTGCATTATTATATGTATGAATAATACTGCACTTATTTCCACATATGTTGGTTTAATTATTGATAAGAATGTACCCAGATTAATATTAAAATACTTTTCCCTTCCCTATAGCTACCCCATAGAGGACGTGACCGGTATATCCATAAGCGATGATACATAAAAAAGAATAAGACACGTTTTTCTTTCAAATGAATAATGATTTGAACATTGAAACATTATGGCTATATATTTTAAGGTGAAAATAACGGGTTGTTTTATTTTATGATTACTAAACTCAAAGAAAGGTGTATCATACTAACGACGTATTGTAACACGAGCACAGTTTAATCTTAAATGTAAAAAACATATGCTGTTAATGCAAAAATGTGTAAATGGCCCTCGAGATGCTTACTAAAACAAATATATATATATATATATATAGAATATATATAGATATATATATATATATATATATATATATATATTATAGATATATATATATATATATGAATACATTTGCTCACAAATGTCAATAAATGGAACATTATTACAAACTTTTGAACAGGTACTGTAGACATGGAATATAGGCCTAAACGGGAATTTCGTCCGCTATTTATAGCACCATATTGAAGCTAAACAAAATAATCAAAATAACCCCACACGGATTTGATCTGTTAGACTAAAACATGCAATGGATTTAGTGGTCAAAAGAAAGTGACAATTTTCAATGTAACCAAAATCAACATCCAAAATATAGAAAATAAACATCAAAGAGTGCACGAAGTGACAGTTTGTTTGGTGGGATCTTTGATGGTGTTTTACCCATAAAGGAACCAGTGTTATTGTGCTAAGGTAATGTTAAGAAGAATTAAAAAATAACAAAGTTTATGATGAACTTTTATGACCAGGTGTGGCGAAGAATTTTAGAAATTGCTGCCGGATCTTAGAGGATTACAACTGTTCTGTGGATCCATGCGTCGGGAAAGTATCAGATGTCTCATTGGTGGCCAAACTCAGACTCTACCGGACCTCGATATTATAAAACAAATATGGATAATACACTGCATACCCCTATGGTTGTAAAGATACTATTCAAAGTGTAGGAAAGTTATCAAGTCCACTATGTAGCGGTGTTAATGTGATGGAACGTTTCAATTCTAACGTAAGACGTTAGCAAGGTCACGGCATCGCTCATTCAACGACCCAACATAAATGATGTCACTTGTTCATCTCTTTTATCTTACGTTAACAAAAACATGGGCCGTCATTACATTCGCAGTAAACTTTATTCTGTTAATTTTACACTACGTAAGGAACTTTTTCAGGAAGCAAGAATGAACCACTACACAAAATCTTCAGAATACACACTGAACTTCATTATAATGTACATTGCCTATCACATACTGTTCAAGCCTGCAGGCCTTACAAACGATGATTGTTCTGAACAGAAACGTCTTTTCCTAAAACTTAAATTTACAAATAAAGGTATTCACGCTTTAAACATTACCAATGTTCTAAATCACAAAAATGTTCAGTCCTGTGTTCCGACATATTTTAAATTACAAAACAATTCCAGATACCAAAGTATAAATCAATAGAATGTCCAGGACATAGATACAAATCCGGTAAAAATGGACAAACACGGACCTCTGGAAACCAAAAGGTGGGATCAGGTGCATTGGAGGAGTAAGCATCCCCTGTCGACCGGTAACACCCGCCGTGAGTCCACAACCAAGTCCAATGAAACACGTGAGGAGTGTATCCTCGTCACAATTGGACATACGTCTCAACAACCGCAAACGAAAAGGCAACTCAACATTTCAGTTAGTGAAACAGAGTACGACAAATGCGACGATTTCGACTGTCCCATCGTAAATTTTCCACATTTAAGTAGTAACACCCCACAGTCATCCACATATGGACTTTAAATATCACAAATGATCAGATACACCAGGACGTGTTCAACATATGAACATTTCATATGTAGATGTAAACTACTCACTGGCAAATTATTGACATGGGGATATCAAAAACCGCGTTTGACGTCAGCGTTCCTCAAATAATATTGGTATAATACTCTTGTTTGTGATTACTCTGTTTCACTGGGTGAAATGTTGAGTTGCCTTTTCGTTGGCGGTTGTTGAAACGTCTGTGCCAATTGTGACGAGGATTCGTTCCTCACGTATTTCATTTGGACTTGACCGTGGACTCACGGCGAGTGTGACCGGCTGACAGGGGATGCTTGCTCCTCCAAGGCACCTGATCTCACCTCCTGGTTTTCAGAGATCCGTGTTTGTCCATTTTTTCTCGGCTTTGTAGCTGTGACCTAGACATCCTTAGGATTTATACTATGGTATCTGAGATGTTTTACATTTTCAAACATTTGGAAAACTTGAAAAATGAAAAATATACAGAAAAAAGTCGAAAATTATATACAATGTAACAATCATTAGTTGCCCCATCAAGTACTCATGATTAAGTAAGTACAGTGTGTATGGAAACATGAGAGCATCTCTCAAATTTCTGTTTTTTTTATTTCTCTCCATTCCATTGAATAAACAAATTATCTCGAAATCAAATCATTTAAGCTGAGGTCTGTACTGTTTTGAATTCCATCCGTTGTATATAAATATTATTATATAAAGGGCAGTAACTCGTAAAGTCTATCATGGCATATATCAGTTGTTGTTCTCAAAAATATCCAAGTGTAAATGGAGTTATGCAGTATCTTATGTTGTTGTTGTTAAGAATGTTTCACTTACATGGAGATGAAACTATCTATAGACGAAGTGACACATATTTCTATCTCTGATATTGAATTATTTTAAAGGCAGTATGTATTAGACTTTTTTATCGTTCGTTTATGTTTGGTCTAACGTTTGCACTGCAGTGATGCCGTGGGTGTTGGCTCATATAGATCAGTTGGTAATAGTGTCCTGCTGGTATTCGGATGATCCTCAATTCGTTTCCACACATGTTTCCTTACTTGAAACAACACCTATTACCACCGCTTCGTTGCTGCCTCTGGATAATCGTTTGTCGGAATTCTAAAGTGTATATAGAGATCCAGTAACCGCTATATCCTACTAACTAAGCAGCTTATACTGATTTTCCATTTCAGTAGTACCATACATGAATTTCGAAAAAAAAAAACATTAAGATATTTGCAACAGGTGATACCCTTAGATATATCATTAATAATTACACTTTGGATGGTTTTAGCTTTTCTCATAGCACATTGTTTTTTTGTTTTTGTTTTTGTTAGTGATTGTATAATGATATGAATATAATATACATGTACTATATAATTATATATGTTATATGATTTAATTCAATAAGAATATAATATATATGATGATTTTCAATTTCCATTTTGAATTATTCAACATTTATTTCGTTTTTTAAATTAAAAATATTAAATGCAGAATTTTTCCTGGGCAATAGACAGAAGAAGGGTATAGTGATAAATAGTCAAAGTGAAAGATAATAAGAAAAAAGTAAAACAAAAAAACATCAAAGATAAATAAGAAATACGATAATAAGAAAAAGTAAAAACAAATAAAAGATAAGTAAGAAGAGACAGAAAAGAAACTTACCCCTATCTGATATTTAAAGACATATACATACATATATTTATATATATATATATATATACAAATATACACACACATATTGATTTATCATTTGCACGCAATATATATATGTGCACACTGCATCATCCACCCATGTATCTTTACTTACCCATATCAATTATAATGTACATATACAAAATTGTCATTATAAACATTTTTGTGAGGGAGGTAACTAATATAGTATATTGTTCTATTTCAGTAACTATTGTGTTCAAATGACAAAATAAAAAACGTGTTAAGGATTTGCTTCAGAATCTTCAAATAAATTGTTCCATGAAGACGTTATTTTAGCGAATACTTCATTTTTGTCATTCTTGCATGCAATATTTTTTTCTGTTATATAACTATATTGAAGGAGATTAAAAAACCCTGATAAAATAGGGATTGTCTTTTGTGTCAGACACTTATAGATACAGTGCTTTGTACTGAGAACGATGAAATTTGTCACATGATTCTGTGCTGAATTCTGATCTCCAAAAATAATATTTCTTTTGTTGATATCCACTAATATCTGTTTTGTTTTAAGTATTTTTACAGATAATATTCACCAAAGTCTGAATATTTTGTGCAACTGAAAAGACATATTCTATACTCATATTGTCATATGTATGACAAAATTCACATATAACTTCAGATTTAACGTATTTTTTAAATAACTGCCTACAGCTGTTGTTTTGAAGCAGGTTTCAAAGACCTCTTTAACGTCTAAATTGAAATTATCTATGGGATTCAAATATAATAATGGCTGTGGGCATAGTCTCTTTTAAATTAAATAAATTTTACAGATATTTATTTCCCTTATCACTAGGGAACAAGGTATTTAAATGAAATGGAATACATGGAAACATATTTGCAACTTTACATCCCCCACAACAATATTAAGGGATCTCAAATATGTTGATATTGTACTCTGTATTCCATTAAACTGTAAAGGACATATTTGGTGTGAATCAAATTTTATTTGAAGCTGTTGTTTGGTCAGGAATTTCTTAGAAAGTCACCTTTCAATAACGCCTTCCTGATACCATTCCTTAATAAAAATAGATTTGTTATTATCTTTTTGTTTTGAAATTATACCATATTGGTAACAACATGATATTATCCTCAGATGCATTTACCTCTATCTGTTTATTCATGATTTTCTGTCACGCCAAAAAGGTGTCTTTCCAAAAACTATTTTTTTAAAGTTTATCTATAAAGGTATCTCCAAAATCAGAAATTTTTGTAGCAATGTAAAATCCTGCTACACGTTTAATCAAAATTGCTCACCCTTTATATTCTTTTTACCCAGGAGCACTTCAAAGAAATGATAAAACGCTTTATATTAATTATTTTAAGCCCACCCCTCTCTGTACTTTGAGTCATAATTTCTCGTTTAACTCTGTCACATCTTGATCCAATATAAAAGAAAAGAGATACTTAATGAGGAATTCTATTTCTCTTCAATTTTGGGGTTCTGCAATACTGTAAAAAGATGGTTTAATTTTGGAATTATTGAAGTCTTAGCAATTATTATTCTACCAATTGGAGTAAGTATTCTTCTATTCCTTTGTTTAAACAATGCATCAATTTTAGGTATTTGTAATTTAAAGTTCATTTCTGACAATTTATCAAGATCATTTGTAAATTCTATACCTAGCAGTGAAAAAAATGTTGACTCCCCAATCTAGTTTTCATTTACTATAACGATAGATATTATTGCTAAACTTTTCTTAACCTATCCAGATTATTTTTGTTTTTGTATCGTTAATTCGAAGACCAGGCATAATAATAGCCCAACGTATCTAAAGCTGCAAACATATTATTTTAGACACATCTAGCATACAAGAAGTGTCATCTGCATACTGAGATGTTATTTGTTTAACATCATTAATAGTTATCCCTGTTACATTTACATCATTTTTAATTAAAATAACAATTTCTGGACACAAAAGAAAAATATATGGCAATAACGGATCTCCTTGACGGCAACTGTGTCTTATATATATTTGCTTTGAAAGGAAGCCATTTTGTAGAATTGAAGCTTTCATATCAGAATTTAAAAGTTGGATCCACTTTATTACATTTTGTCCAACACCAAATAATCTTAATACTTTATAAACAAAATTCCATGATATTGAATTAAAGGCTTTTTTCAATAAGTAATAAAAGACCAGGGATTGTGTAAGTTTCTGTATAGGACATAACATCATAAATAAGTCTGGTATTTTCACCTATGTATCTTCCACGCATTAACCCAATCTGTGTATTATATATTAAGATATCTAAAGTGGTTTTTATTCTGTTGCTTATGCAGCGAGATATTAACTTGTAAAATACATTTAAAGGAATTATTGGACGCCAGTTTTCTTTTAATACTGTCTTGGTTTATCCCCTTTAGGAGTACAAGTTATGATACCTAATTGCTGAGCGATTGGAAGGAGTTGTTTCCTAAATATACACTTCATTGTCCTTATTATAAAATATGTTAAATCCCCCCACCCCCCCCCCCCCCCCCCCCCCCCCCCCCCCCCCCCCCCCCCCCCGACAAATTATAAAAATTCTATGGTAAAGCCATCACTCCCTGGTGATTATTTTTTAGTAGTCATTTCTTTAAGAACCTCATTTACCTCTTTAATTCAAAATTCTTTTTCTAAATTATTCGCAATATTGCAGTCAAGTTTGGGGATGTTCCATCTACGTAAACTTTAATAAGCTCGTCTTCCTTACCTGAATACAGATTTTCATAAAAACAAATAGTTGGTTTCTTTTATAATTCTATTTTGTTTTCTACACACACCTTTCCCGTCCACTTCTAACTGATGTACTGTCTACTTTATATAATTACGTAATTCCAAATTAAAAAAAAAATTTTTTGGTTTTTCTCCCTCTTCCACCCATTTTACTCTAGATCTTATCATGTGACCTTTTAATTTTTTCTTTTCTTATTGCTTCTAAATTTTCCTTCTTTTTGTAAAATTTCGAAACAATTAGTTCATCTATTATTATCACAATTAATTTCTAGGTTATTAGTTTCCTACCAAAGCTTTTTTCTCTGTTTTATCCCTCTCCCTCTTTTTAAAACTAGCATGTGGAATAGAGATACTTCTTATTTCCATTATTTCAACTTCTAAAAAAGTACTGTCATTAATTGTAAAATCAATAATATCATTCTGAATGGATTCGATCATATGCGAAGCATATCATATATTAGCATATTGTTTTTTACATTTAATATTGTTTCTAACTCTTTCTATGAAGCATTTATCACAAAGAAGAAGATTGTTGAATTTCTATAAAGCTTTTCCTTTTACAAAATCATAAACTTTAATTTCTAATATAATGTTGGAGTGATCCGATTTGTATCCTGCTTTAATATTTATGTTTTTTATTAAAATACTGATCTTTTCTTAAGTTAGTTAATAGTCTAGTCTTGCATATTTTCTAGATTTTTATGCCATGTAAATATCCTTTTGATCTCGATTTAGAGTTCTACAGTAGTTTACTATATTAAAGTGTTTCATTACTTGTAACAATTTATTTTTAGTCATTGGTTATTAATACAGACATAATTATGAGTGTCTACTTCCTGATTTAAAGTTAAATTAAAATTACTACAATATACGTAAAAGGAATTATTAAATTCTAAAATTATTTCTTCCAAATTTTCATAGAAATTAAGGCAATCTGTATTAGGACCATATGTATTAATTAGGGTTTATCAATTGTCATTTATACTAAGATCAAGTGCAAGTAAATTCCCCTATCATCTTTTTTTCTTTAAACATTTTTAATTCAAAGTAATTATTAAACAGAATAGCAACACGTCTTGAAGTATATTTGAAATAATTGAATATACATGTATACCCTACTGTGCTTCTATATATGGTTCTATATCAGTAATATAATGTGTATCTTGAAAACGCACATTATTGTAACTTTTTTTCTTGTGGTGATTTAAGACGTCTTTTCTTTTAGAGACAGTGCCCAATCCCTGACAATTTATAGATGCAATCATACACGTTTTTAAGTCCCCCATATCTAAAGGATGTAGAATTGCACAGGAAAGTTCAAATTAAGTACATGTAATTAAAATGCATCATCCCTTACATATTTACAAAATATGAAGATTTTCTTTTTCACAAATGAAGAAATGTATAAATAAATACGTGTGTACACATCCAATATCCAGTTGCCATTGCGATCGGTGTAAGAGGAGAGGGCTGGAATACAGTCTGACAGTGACAGTGAATAGGATATAAAGTAAAGAAATGCTAACTAAAGAAACATGTAGTTGATACAAACACGTAATAGTGGAATAAAGGGTGATCAGGTTACGTCGTATTTCAAACATAAGAAAAAACGAGCAAATACAAGCAACAGCAAATATACATATTCACAACAAATATGAAAAGAATTCAGATACCAAAGTATAAATCAATCGAGTGTCCAGGACAAAGATACAAATTTCTAGTTCGCTGGGATATATCGCATTGACATATGTATGAAAATTGTCATTATTAATTGACAAAACGTCGTCGACATATTTAAATGCCAAATTAAAGGACACAGCTATTTTTTTTTTGTTTCATTTGATTCAGCAGTTTCTGAATGAAGTCTGCTTTGTATAAATAAAGAAACAGGTCGTCTAATAAAGGAGCACAATTGGTTCCCATAAGAATGCCGACAGTTTGTTGAAAGACCACGTCTCCGAACATTACAAATATATTGTCTATTCGAAATTCCAGCATATTTTTATATCAACTTCAGTGTATTTATGTATAGAACCAGAGTGGTGTTTGACGAAATAGTTATCCTGATAGCCAATCACTAGATATTTAAATTTTCGGGTACCACCTTTAGTGAAAAAAACAACAGTTGTCTATGACACGGAGAAGTATTTCTTTTACTTTTTTATGTGGAATAGTTGTGTAAAGAGTAGAGGAATCATAAGTTTTGATAATGTGAATTCGAGAAAAATTGTGTGCCTTCAAATTTTCTAAAAGCTGTTTAGTATTCCAAATCTTATTACACAATCCTTGAGTAATGTGTTGCCCAGAAAAACAACATAATCAACGATTTGTATATTACATTAACATGCGTATACCGAACCCGCACATCCGGGTTTCAATCCGCCTTACATTAGGTTATGTATTAAACACAGAAGTATAATTATTAACTAACACAGATGTCTCTGGAAATAATTCACATATCAATATCTCTACGTCCATTAACGAAAAGGGAAAAATAATGTAGAGACATAAAGTAACAAAAAAGTAACCTTCCACAGCAAGATATGCATTATTCACAATATACATATTTACACATACCAGGTGGTCTAGTGTCATTTTACATACATCTACACTTATATATACAGCGGATTATTACATTGAATCTACATTTTTTTTTATAAATTGATACTTGTGTATCGGACATTTTCTCAAGTCACAGTCACATTGATAACTGTTACATTATTTTATCCTCAATCCTGTGTAAGGTCCATGTACTTATATTCTACTTCTAAATATAATCTCCATTCATTCTATTTATTTACCCGTAATACAAAATTAGTTAAATGGTATATAAATAGAAGTAAATAGGCTAATGACGTGACAATGTAGTGTAATAACATTCTGTGTTTGGTTGATTCAGAGGGGATTGGTGAATAGAAAGTGTAAAAAAGGAAGAAAAACAAACATGAAACATGACAAATGACGATTTGTGATGAAAATGCGTCACTTTAAGACCAACTGGTATGATGAGTGTGATCACTCTCTGATTACTGTCCAAACTGAAAAACTCTCTCTCTCTCTCTCTCTCTCTCTCTCTCTCCTCTCTCTCTCTCTCTCATCTCCTCCTCTCTCTCTCCTCTCTTCTATCTCTCTCTCCTCTCTCTCTCTCTCTCTCTCTCTCTCTCATCCTCCTCTCTCTCTCTCTCTCTCTCTCAGTCTCTCTCTCTCTCCAGCTCTTCTCTCCTCTCTCTCTCTCTCTCTCTCTCTCTCTCTCATGCTCTCTCTCTCCCTCTCTCATGTTCTCTCTCTCTCATGCTCTCTCTCATGCTCTCTCTCATGCTCTCTCTCATGATCTCTCTCTCCCTCTCTCATGCTCTCTCTCCCTCTCTCTTTCTCTCTCCCTCTCTCATGCTCTCTCTCTCTCTCTCTCTCTCTCTCTCTCTCTCTCTCTCTTCTCATCTCTCTTCCTCTCCTCTCTCAATCTCTCTCCTCCTCTCTCCTCATCTCTCCATCCTCTCTCTCTCTCTCTGATGTAACTTGTTTAATACTAACGTTTCTGAGTTTTATCAGAATTTTGCCATTTTGAAATCATGCATTTTAAATCGTGGCACGCTTTTTTGCTGTAAATATAAGAGCAATATTATAAGCAGCTAGTCGCGATTTATGAATATTACTGTGTCCTGTAATTTCGACTTGCTTTTTAAAACTGTATCTCTTACTCGTCGCTGCACAAAATACCGTTTTACGTTGACCTTCTCTGAATGTGCCTAATCGATGCGCTGTATCGATATAATTATCGGAAATATCAATGTCCAGTTTTTCTTTAAACAGTTTTATTTTTTGTTATCATTTTTGGCATTGTATTTTTTGGGGGATAAATCTGTGTTTTTTATACTCTTTATGTTCATTTTCACCCGAAATAACTTTCTGCAGTTAATATGCGTTACGAGTTAAACCTACTACGGCTCACTTCGGTAATCGAGAACTTTGATCAGTTCGTTTATTAAACCACATTTAACATAAGTTCCACACCCTCCCAAGTAATACAATTGTCAAATAACTAAATTGACCACTTAGTACTCAATTTAAAAAGCCAACCCAGGAAAGCAAGTATGTCTACTGCAATAGATATCTCAGTATGAACCGCACAACATTTCATAATATCACACTAATTTATATATTCTGTATAGAAACCATGCAAACATTGGCATACTGGAGTGCGCAATGTTTATGAAAATATTCACATTTGCTAGAAATACTTTGTATACAAGTTATATAAACTATGTATTAGATCATGCTTGCTGAAACTACTCAGAAACTGACTTTACTTTAGCTAAGCAATTCCTACTGATCGGTCATTTCTAGGATTGTAAACGAAAATGCAGTCTACATCCTAAAATAAACCAAGAAAGACAAGATTCGAAATCGATGTTATTTATTGCATGGAATAGAGTATATATATATATATATATACCAAAACACTGCACAGCATTAACAATTTACTTAGTACATATCTTCTATTTGCAATACTAATTAGCCAAATTATACCTATTTTAATGACAGTTACTTTCGCTATAAGTAATGTAAACATATTATATACAGATGTTGTCCTTTTCCAATATATGCCAATAAAACCCCTATGTCTAGAAAAGATTGGAATCCGAAGTTCACCTGTTCGATTAATGTACCAATTGTGGTAAGGTTTCCTTCCACACGTATTTCATTTTGTTTTGAGTGTGGACTCAGGGCGGATGTGGCCGGTCGATAGTGTATATTTACTCCTCCATGGCATCTGATCTCACCTCTTGATTTCTAGAGGTTGTATCTATATCCTAGACATCTGTTTTTTTTTTCATATTCCTCATATTGTTTAACAAGATCCCCATATCGACCACAACATTTCTCTAACGACGATTTCAAGCGATACACAACGTAACCTTAATTTAACAGTTGATTGGCGAGTCGTTTCGCTTTCAGAATAAAGCAATCATAAGAGGAGCATACCCTGGCATAACCACAGGAAACCGAAACTATGTAAATAAAATAACATCTAGTATAAGCAGCATGCGTCTATACCATATTAGTATATATAATAAAAAAGGAACTCAACGGCCGCAGAGATAAACATGTAAACAAATAGATTGACTAGCCTGTATCTCCACTCACAAGCAACCAACAATTAAAATCAGGTATCTGTACACAGGAAAGTATCTATACTATCATCTTCTAATAAAACATGTTGCGCAAGCCCATGCAATAATTCTAAATGTCTTCACTTTTTCTATCTAACTACGATTTTAAATTTCGAGTGAACTGCCATTGCGGGTGAAGTGACGTTTTCTCGGGCTGAAAACGAATAAAGTCACTTTTTATATGTTATTGTATTATCATCATTAAATATTAATAAACAATTCAAGTTTTAAATACGTTTAATAATTTAAGCAAACATAAAAATATTGTAATGCGAAATATCAAATGAAGTTATATGTTATAACTTGCAAAGAGTTGTCATTTTCAAATAAATATCTAAGAGTTAATTCAGTCCAGATCGTGACTCGACAGGACGTCACGTGACCCGCAATGGAAGTTCCAACTTAAATTTTAAAAACCGTAGGTTGATCGGAATAGTAGAAGCATTTTGAATCATTGTAAGGGACGTTATGCCAAAATTGTATAAGAGGACAACAGTAGATATATTCCTCTGCACAGGCGTAACTGGCGATTAATTGCTGGACGTTTGTAAATCGATACGAATAAGAAGTCTGGTCAGAGTAACCTCATCTTTTCTATTACAAGTGAGGACTGGTTAATTATTAACACATTTTGTATTTATTCATGTAACTCATTTTCAGTTTTCAGATCCAATGTTTGTTGAAAGCGTTGTGATTATGTAATTTTGGAATAAATAGATGGCTTAAGATCTGTGAAAGGAATTTTATTTTCAGACGGTACATTTTTAATTACTAATTTTGCAACTTCATTAGCTTTTGTATTTCCTTCTATGCCGATTTGGCCAGGAATCCAACTAAGGACAATCTCTGTTCCTACAGTTGTCAAACAATGTGCTGTTATTGTTATTTCAAAAATTATATTATCAGGAAGGTTTGTATTTTCAACTGATTTTAAACAAGACAAAGAATCTGAGAAAAAGACACATTTTCTTATAGCTTTTGTCTTTATATAATTCAAATGCCAGTAAAATTGTCTGTGGCATCAGTATGGTGAAAAAACAGAGGCATCACGTGAGGACTTCAAGTTATATAAAAGCTGCAGCTGAAACGTTGGTTGGTTGAGATTTTGATCCAGTAGTACATGTATTCACACTTCAGCTGAATATCGGGAATTCCCCTTTTGCGTAATTTCCAGGAATTTTGTAAAATACAGAAATTCAATAAAAACGGGAATTCCACTCCTTGGTATTTATAGAGGCTCAACAATAACAACCTTGTTATATCAATTTTATGATACTATAGCTTGCATATTTGAAATTTACTTAAAGAAAAAATATCTATATATAACAAAGATTTTTTATGGAGAATTTAAAAAAAGGAATATTATTGATAAATGGAAACTTATTCCACATGAAATGAAATTAGAGATTTTTTCGAACTTACCTTTTTCCAAAATAAAAGAAATATATCTTCCATATAGACGCGTGGGGTATCTACAACCGTACATGGCCTTGTGAAAAATGGGACGAAGATAGAGATTGGATGGTATCTCTCGAACGTAGAAAGTGTTGGGGAGGATTACTAAAGGAAGGAGAATATACCATCTGGGGTCAAGAAGATTATCCTCCCTGGGATGAAAAAGTAGATTGGGTAAAAGTGGAGAAGTTACAAGAGTATGACGCTATAGTCGATGTTAATTGGGAAAAGGTTTACGAAGGTGGAGATTATACATATGAAAGCATAATGAGATACTTAAACGAACGTGGTAAAGACCCAGATGAAGATTATGCGCATTATGTATATGGTTATATATTAGGGATGTTTTATTTAAAATATAGAGAAAAATAGTTTTTTTTTTAAGGAAAAGTTGTTGAAACTTCTTTAGATACTGCTCATGTTAACATTTTTGTTTTTAGATATAATATCTCCAACTGCTTCTAAATATACACAGTCTACTATTTTCGATTGGTATTTAATTTTATTTAATGGAAGAATTTTCTATTGAATAATATTATCGTATGATATTTATTTTCATATTCACAGTATTTACCTGTTATTAGAATACGCCCACATGATTTATTAACTTGCATGGACGGCAGCGTATTCGAATTTGATAAAACCTTGAGAATGCTTAAACGTCTTTCAAGGAATAGGAATTTTATTGCATGGAGAAGAAAAGAGCGTGAACAAAATGGGGAAATAAAAAAAAATGTTAAGAAGACCTTTTTTTTAAATGTTGAATAAAATATTTTTCTTAAAAATTCTTTAAGAAATTAATATCGTTGTTGATATTAATTGTATGGTATGTGATACCATAGCTTAATTTTTTGGAAATGACTTAAAGCAAAAATATCTCTATATATAAAATATCTATAATGGCAAAAGAAAGAGGGTTTGATTGGTCAAAGAAAACAACAACACATATTAACGATTTAATAAATAAAAAAAATATTAGAGCTTTCAAAGTCGTACAAATGTGTTTTGATCGATGAGTAAAGAAATGATACATTTACATTTTTGTAGGATTGTTTTAACATTTATAGGGGATTCTTATCAAGGGAGTTAGTTCATGATAATGCAGAAGATATGTTGATGGATCTTATAGAATAGATGATAAAGAATAAATCTCTACAAATGGTGATAAAATACATATCATCGTCACCCATGAGAGATGGTCTAACCCGTATAGCACTTTTAATATGACTATTTATGATGATTTCGAAAACATTTTTCTCACAGAACTAGCCCAGTACAGGTCAACATCATTGATGTTGATATATTAAATGAAATTATTATAAGACTATTTGGAAATTACGACGACAACATTATGATATATCTTTATAAAAAACGGTAACCACTTCGATGTGATTACGAGCATGAGGGGTTGTTGAGTAAGAGTTATTACTGTCATAGTTGTAAAAAGTCGTATGCTAAAAGAGATTGTCATAAATGCCCCCAACAATGTTTATTGTTTTTTAAGTACAAATCTAACTGTTGGGGTGAAAAAATAGTGTGTGACGTATGCAACAAAATTGCTTTAAAGAACACAGACGTATCCACGCTGAGAAGAGTTCATCCTCACTTTGCCAAATCTTTCAAAAATGTTTGAGGAATGAACGAATCGTTAATTATTTACACGACGAGAAGCAAAAGCATATTGGTGGACTTTGTTAATGTAGTAATTGCAATCAATATTGAAATATGACAACTCATCAATGTTATATCTAAAAAAAAATGTCTAAAGGCGGTTATTGTAAAGAGGGAAGGTGTGAATATGATCCAGATTACATGTGTTATAAATGTAAGACGAGAACGACCAAATATTTGTTTTACGACATTGGGGCAACTGAAGATACGGGTACACATATACCCAATTTAGTGATTTGCCAAGATTTTGGTGGCGCCCAACACGAGTTTCCCACTGTAGATGACTTTTGTAATTTTGTTTTAGATACTAAAGAAGACACCTTTACGCTAAGGCATACGATGCTCAGTTTTTACTACGATATTTCGTAAAAAACAACATTAAACCTTGCGTTTTTTATAACAGTACCAAAACCATGTACATTGAAGTTTACAAAATAGTAAAGTTTATAGATTGCATTAATTTTGTAAATAGTCGCCTTTTGGATTTCCATACAACGTTTTGGTTTAAAGAACTCACAATAGGATATTTTCCCCACGTTTTTTAATAACCCTGTCATCAAGGTTATAAGGGGCCATTACCTAGTAAAAACATTACGGCTATGATTACATGAGTGCTACAGATGGAAACGATTTTTTGGAATGGTTGTAGAACATAGATCCTCTACAATACATCCCTATCGCAAGCGTAAGTATGGCTATTTATAGAAGTTAGTACATGCCCGAAGATACTATAGCCGTACATAACATCTTTGGAAACACTAATCTCCGCGGCAAAAAAAAGATGGTGTAAAAAATGCAACACGATTTAAATGGTGGTGAATTTCACATAGACGGCGTTGGTAAAATAGACGGTTATTGCGAGCAAACAAAACATGTTTACGAATTTCAAGGTTGTTTTTGGCATGGTTGTGCAACGTGTTTTACTTCTGGTACAATTAACACTTAGAACCAAATATATATGATTACAATCAGAAAAAAACAGACATTAAAAATAATAAAATAAGGAAAAACAGGGTACAACTTAATCGAAGTTTGGGAATGTCAACTAAATAAAAAAAAACTGTTGATTAATCAATTAGAGGTTGTAACGCCTTAAAATTCTGGGACAATTTTTTTTTCGGCGGAAGAACTAATGTTACTAAATTATTGTATAATTTTAAAAAGGGTGAAAAGGACGATATATCAATTTCGTGTCCTTGTATCCAACGGTTCAGTTTTATAAGCCTTATCCTGTAGGACATCCTACCAAAATTTTAGAACCTTCAAAAGTAGATCCGTCTACGAACATTTCGATGTGAGGTCTCTATGAATATTGACCATACTACACATTTTTGTATACATGCCCACTGATATTATTTCTTATTTCCGTATTCGTAATTATTTTAAACAAGCCAATATCTGGAAGTGTAATTAATTCCAACTTTGTATCTTTATCTAAGGATATATTATCATTCAAAGAAAAAATCGCACCCTAACCGCCGCTAGTGCTGCTCTAAGCTTGTGATCTAATTTGTGCACATTTACCTATATCATTATTGATTTTACTAAAGCCATGCTTTCAGACGGGAGGTATCAAGATCGATTTGCAGTATCGGGCAATGCCTAATACTTTTCAAAGATAATAGTGACTGCTCCTATGCCAAACACTCTGCATACAAAGTGAAAGTCACTGATCTTTCGGATAAGACCGTGGACCGGGGTCGTTTCTTACCTCAAACGTGACACTTAAAATAACCGTCACTGCATTGGCGTCATTCCATAACGCAAGTAAAAATGTGTTTCACTTCAACTGGTGACATCTAAATATAAGTAAATACTTCTGTGTTTATATTTTCTACAATCCGATGTAATTCCTCCTTCAAGCGGTAAGCGATTTGTGGCATTACTTCAACAGCCACCGGGAAACTGTAAGCGATACCTAGCGGCAGCATCACTTAATTACTAGTTCATCAGCGTCACATCGTGTACGTGCGTTTTTATTTTTGTATTATTTTCGCTTTTTTTCAATTAATCCTAGTTGTCTCTCCGTGATATTACACGTTTATAGTGTGTTCAGAATCAATTACAACTACAGTCACCATATAGATTGTTTATAATACAATAAATGCATTCACACTTATATGTTTTAGGAGACACAATATCTCAAATACAATTTATATTTTTTTTTATTAAATCCAAAATTAATTTAAATTAGATTTTAAACCCTGTCAACTCCAAAGTACATATGATAAACTGTTTTACATATTACAAAATTTGAACAAAACTTTACGTGTTACAGCTTGATTTGTTTTGTTGATGCGGAAGTATGCATTCAAACTTGATAGTTTGACCCTGTTACCTTGCAATCACAAATTAAAAAAATATCATGATAATAGATCATGGACGACAAATCAAGGAACATAGATAAAGCAGTATTATGAAACTCACGGAAATTGTAATCGCTACCGTGCCATGTACGATATACATGTTTATTTTACATTTTCAGAGATACTGATAGAAAGAAAGAGTTGAGAAAAAGCAAGTGAATATGCACAAATAACTCAATACACATAAAACATAGAACGCTCCTCAACACAAACAAACACATACGCACACATAAACATTTACAAAATATTGTTTCTGACACTTTTGTCATGTATAAAGTGCGTAAATGAAGTCATAATTTAGTAATGATATTAATGTAAGTTGACCAATCATCCATAGTGATAAATTTCACCCATGGCATTGTATATTTTCGCCATCATTTCAATATCTGTTGAACGTTAAAGAACTCTCACTGCTCATGATCATCGGCCGTAAGAACCGAGCATAGGCCAAGATTTGAAGCCCTCCACCGCCATTTGGTGACGTCTCCATATGACTGAAATATTTTTGAGTGAGATTTTAAACAACAATACACAAACAAACAAGCTATAACGAAAATTCATTTTAGATCTGTATTACGGTAGCAACTATATACATCCATATTTCCATATTCAAAATAACAAACATGCATAGAGAGAATAACAACAATACAAAGTTGATTTTAACATTTTATGTTTATACAACATGTATGAATTCCTTAATCCTTGAAGAGAGAAAAAACACACATAAATCCCCGTGTCAAACTAATACCTGTAAATTAGTGATTGATCTTCACGATAATTTTGTTTAGAATCATGTACCCGAGATCAAAGGCCATGGTAAATGGCACATCGGATAATTCTCATTCTTGCTACATTCATACAATCAGCTGACCGTTAATGCCCCATGGTCAGCTTCTAATTTTGCAAGTGTGAAATAGCTTCTTTCAGATAACAAGCTGTAATATATGTACTTGAAACTCTCATTTAACTTATCAGTGGACCATATTATCTACATTATGTCAACATGTTTCAGAAAAGTAGCATACATTTAATGACCAATTCCTTGTCCACGCAGTATCTCCGGATGTCACTCCACATTCCTTTCCTTTACTTCAGATATCTGTGCTTGTTGTACTTCATTTCCTGTATTGATTAGTGGTTTTGCTAGACTATAAGGGTTCCCCCCTGCGTCTGGTTTCGACTCAGATTTAGACTCCTTTATTTTCAGCAAGCAATTTTTAGATGTGTCATAATGGCTCTCTGTCGGATTTAATTCACTTCTATCCCATCTAGATCGCGAGAATGATAATTCATTATAATCACTTGAAAATGTGAGAGTATGTGAATACGTTGTATTAACTTCGCTGATTTCTGCATAATCAGATTGCACTGCATTTTGACTTAGTTCCACAGCTTGAGACCCTGCCTCCGGATCTTGTTGGTCTGTGTAGAAAATATATAACATTATTTAACCGGATAAAAATATATACTTTTATTCAATTTATTAAATTAATCATTATTCTCGCAAATCAAATTGGATGAAGATAAGATTCCATTAAATCATTTTGGGCGTTAATGCAAGTTAACCTAAACGACAAAAAATATGATAAAAAATACAATTTGGGCACGTATGGATAAGGAAAGTAATTTATCCCCTATTATAATTGTCACAACCGAGTTTCTTTTTTTATTTTTTCAAGTAATGCTTTATCAATTTAGTAGTTATGAGCATTCTATATACTTTCCATACATTTTTTTTTATGATAACACGTATTTTGTTGAGAATCTCCAAAATCAATAGACTTACCATGTCGTGATTCATCTTCTGGGCCACTCTTCTTCCTGAATCATTATGAAGTTAAATGTAATAATTACATTAAAAATCAAAAGACGCTAAGGGTAAGCGATTTGGATACCCAACTATATGCATCATAATAGATTAATACAAAGATAAATGTCATACTGAACTAAGATCATAAAGCGTATGTGTGTGTGTGGGGGGGGGGGGGCGTCCCCTATATCACACTCCTAACATAGGGATAATGTTTTGTATAGATAAGACAGAACTAAAACAACCATAATTCGACTTTTATCGGTTGAAGATAAACAGCCAAATATTACTAGGAATCACTATGCAATACCTGTGTGAATGGACCAGCAGTATCACCAGCACTATTATAACAACTCCAAAAGGTACACCATATAGATGATTCCAAAGGATCCCTTCATAATACCCATTTGATTTTGTCGTTTGTTGTTCAGTACTGGTAGATTCCATTATGGCAAGGGTGTCTAAAGTGCAAAAACATTTCTATAACGTTTAACTTCTCAATAAGATATTAATAGAATCTAATAACGTTACCGTTATCAAGAATATAATTTACAGATACAGAATTTTACAATTTATCAAATAATATTTTGGCATTATTTTTTTAATCATATCGATATTTACCGCCCATCAATACATATTTTGCTAATTTTAATTATACTTTCATACAGTTAGTTAATACAACGTTTTTGTTTTCTTAAAAGTGCAAGATAGAACCACTTACTGTCAGTATTTTTATACACACAACCTTTTTCGGCATTACATATCTGGTCAGCTGTACAGTTGCATGTTTCATTGCAAGTCACACCATAACGTCCAGTGGGACATAGTAGCTGACATTCACCACCAAATGAACCTCTCGGACATTCTTAAATTATACATTTTGTTTAATAAGTGCCTTACAATATGATACCTGAACTTTACATCGCAGCCTCACCCCTCCAAAAAAAAAAAGAAAAAACAAACCAAGACCAAAAAAATAAAAAACAACAAAAAAAAAACAAAAAAGAAAAAACAAACATATTTATACATTAAATTACGAAACAATTATTTGTTTCATTTATGCTGAATACTTAAATATACTTTTATTCAACCATTTAATAAGGAGTTTTGGTTTTCAAATACGTATATGATGTATTCACTTACTGTCATTATTGTTATTTATACAACCTTTCTGGACATCACAAATCTGGTCAGTTGTACAATTGCATGTTTCCTTACAAGACACACCATAGAATCCATCGGGACATGATAGCTTACAGTCTTCGCCGATCAAACCTTTCGGGCATTCTAAAATTACATTCTTTATTTAATGTTTGGCCAACAATAATATGTTACTTGGAATTCCATCAGCAAAAACATTCATATAATTTTTTGGAAAGGAATAAAAAGGAACACTGATTTTAAAATATGCTGCCATACAATTATAATTAAAAAATCTGTGTTTTTAATACGTATATGGAAATATCACTTACCAACGGTTTTGTTGTGTACACAGCCCTCCTGGACATCACATATCTGGTCAGTTGTACAGTTGCATATTTCCTTGCAAAACACACCATAGTATCCATTGGGACATGGGAGCCTACACTCTTCACCATACCAACCTTTAGGACATTCTTAAAAGGTATTTTTAGGTTTTGCTTAATACTTGATAAACTTAAAAAAAAACACACTTCACGTCTATTTAAGAAACAAATGATAAGGTATGATGGATAAATAGTGTTTAATATAGATTATACATTTTCAAAATTCTGATTTCATCTAATATAAATTCAAAAATGAAGCAGTACCAATGGGTAATAGGAAAAGTCCTTTAGAATACGATACTAGATATGTTAACAGGCCCAACATAAAGAGCAATTGCGAATCCCAAACGGGTATATGGAAGGAGTCAGGATCCTCTGTTAGCATGCCACACATGTCGCAAATGGTTTCTACTTCGATAAATAGGTCAAATTCGGTGAAAAGGTCAAGTTTGACAAAATGATCAAGTTAGTGTAAATTGTAAGGGAAGGTACCTCACCTATGCATGATCCGTTCACGTATTTATGGTGAATACAGCATTTCTGTTCACTGAAAATACATATTAAAGTTAATTATGTAATCCAATTTCAACAACAACAACAACAAGAATAATAATAATGTGTGACAAAGTGAAACTTACCCTTTCTGGACATCACAAACTCTGTCACACTTTACAATTGTAATAAACCATAATAAAATAAATATTACAATACTGCAATACTTCATAATTATAAATTATCCGTCTGTAACGTTCTGAACTATCATCAGGAATGTGTGTCGCCTGACTGTAGATTATGTAATGATTTCCTTAAAAGCAATTCATATTGGACATCATATCGATGGAAACATATGCAAACAAGGAAATCATTCATTAAATGTCAAATAAATAGGTTCAACGGATATAGGTTTAAGCATTTGTAGATAATAGTGTGAGTTTAATTCGGAACTAGATGTTGAAAATCAGGAACACGTATCGTGATGATATCAATTCACACACACACACACACACACACACACACACACACACACACACACACACACACACACACACACACACACACACACACACACACACACACGCGCGCGCGTAATAAACTCACACTATAAACACAAACACACACCTGTGTGTGTGCGTATGTGTGTGTGTGTGTGTGTGTGTGTGTGTGTGTATTAATAGTATGAGTTTATTTCGGAACTAGATGTTGAAAGTCAGGAACATATATCGGGATGATATTAATTCATATATATATATATATATATATATATATATATATATATATATATATATATATTATAATATACATATATATATATATATATATATATATATATATATATATAATATATATATATATATATATATATAAATATATATATTATATATATATATAATATATATATATATATATTTACATCTATCTCTCTCTCTCTCTTTCTCTCTCTCTGTCTCTCTCTCTGTCTCTGTCTCTGTCTCTCTCTCTCTCTCTCTCTCTCTCTCTCTCTCTCTCTCTCTCTCTCTCTCTCTCTCTCTCTCTCTCTCTCTCTCTCTCTCTCTCTCTCTCTCTCTCTCTCTCTCTCTGCCAATGACAATATTAACCAGATTTGTATAATGTATCTTGGACATCCTGAGGCTTAATACCTTGGTACCTTTATATAAATTTAACATATAGGATGATGTAGGATATAGGAGCATGTCTGATGTTTTGTGTTTGCCATTTTGTTCGACTGTTAATTCAAATATGCACGTTTCATGTACTCTCTGAGTACCGTTTATTTGAAAGATGCCCCCGCCGACACATGACCTTAAATTATAAATCCCATCAGCATTATGTATCCAGGATCATAAGCAAATCAATTCAGATTATATTCACCAAAGTTACAAATTTACTCAGCTGAGTAAAAAGTGAAAACTGACATAAAACGACTAGAATAAATGAGGTGCATAGCTATGGTTATTTGGTAGTCGGCAAGGGGTTCATTGCATCTTCTTTGGAACACTGAATTCAATTAAGATTCTCAATGTAGACAAACATTGTATGTTCCTGAATACCAGCCAACAGAAAAATGAGTGTTGTTCTCCTAAACCTATATCGCTCAAATAACACGTTGTCTTCGAAAGCTAAGAGATACTCTAGGTCGAGGGATATCCTGGCAATATATCTTATGAGACGACGGTCATTTTCTTTGCTGACGATTACACACCGTACTTTAGTATTTTATCACTTATACTATTTACTACTCAAATTGATAAACAATAACGAAAAAGAGATATAAACAGACGTACAATTCTCATACTTCTGTACATTTTGTGAATATTGCTTGAGTAACCCACTTTTGGCACCTTTTCAATTGTAAGTGATTAACTCAACCTTTCATCTGTGTATGGATATCACTCACATATTATACAGGCATACAGGATTATTTTATGCCTTTGTATAGCTCTTATTTGTTACTGTACATCAAGTACAAGTAGTAAAAGTTGGGAAAAAAATTACAATAATGTTTTTGGTAATACAAATAATACCCCTTTAATGCCTGTGTATAGATATAGATCTTATTTGTACAAGTAGTAAAAGTAACAACAATCGAAACACAGCTTAAGCCCCTTCAATGTAAAATGACGAGAAATTTGAAGTGGACCTTTGTCCACTTTTAACACAACATATTAAGTTTACATAGAAAAATAACAATATTTTCAACATCAGAAAAAGTTAACGTCAAAATAATTTTCTCAGCACCAGATGTCTGATATCCTTTCTCAAATATATTCCAAAGAGACCATCTGGTGGTTAGAATAACAGATGCATGTGTAAAATTGCAACAATCTTGCCAAACGTAACCCGTATTATCAGTTATTTTTTGTCCGCTATACTTTGAGCATTGCAAATTAACTTTCGGTATTTTTTACGAAGATAACCGAGTGACCAATAAACACGTGCTATTTGCAGTTAACATGCATTCTATTCGTATTACCCTTTTCGTACATTATCATTTCATGCCTAAATCAGGCAAAGTTTGTCTTTCTCGTCGTTTCAAAACATTTCTGAAATTGTCCACGTGCCGGGTACTTCGGGTGATCTCGATCCATTTTTAACTCGTCCCATCGCAATCTCGACTTTATCATTCTCAACAGATATGATCATGAACTGTCCAACTCCACCGGACGCGGCGGCACGATTGTAAAACATGAGGTGCGCATACTTTTCACAGTTATGTTGTTTTGATTTTGTCAACGTTAGCATTCTGGGTAACATTAAAGATAGGAAAAATATATTTTAGTGACCTGATATTTTTTTTATATATTCATCTGATTTTCTTCAGGGATTTAAAATAGCGTTGAAAAGCATATGTTTTACATAATACATGCACTTTCCAATAAAAATCACGTCCTGTATTTTAAAAATGAATATAAAACAAATAAAAATCGGCCGACTTTAACATAGTCCGACCGAGATCCCCTGACCGAATTTTGAAGAACATTTGATATGGCGAAAGAATTTTTCTGATAATACAGCTGCTTTTTTAAGGTACGGGAAAACTTAAATTATAATTAAATATTATAAACATAATACCAAAGTTATAATGCTCAAGACGATATCGTTTCTGTCAATTAGACTTCATCAGTTGAGCTCCAATTTCAAAAGTATGTGTATTTTCTAAAGATAAAGTAGTATCATACAAGGCCAAATAATATCTCTAAAAGTATAACCGAAATCCGTCTAAGAATAACCACTGTAAAAAAAATGACCATCTTAGCTTTAAAAAAATTTCGAATTTAAATGGTGTTTAACAGTGCCAAATATTACTTTAGTATAAGATGAACTGCTGGTACCGAAATACCAGGTACTAGGTTTATGTATACCCTCGGGACTCAAACGGTCCACCAGCAGTGGCAACGACCTAGTGGTTATAAATATTATAAACATACTACCAAAGTTATAATGCTCAAGACGATATCGTTTCTGTCAATTAGACTTCATCAGTTGAGCTCCAATTTGAAAAGTATGTGTATTTTCTAAAGATAAAGTGGTATCATACAAGGCCAAATAATATCTCTAAAAGTATAGCCGAAATCCGTCTAAGAGTAACCACTGTAAAAAAATGACTATCTTAACTTTAAAAAAAAATCGAATTGAAGTGGTGTTAACAGTGCCAAATATTACTTTAGTATAAGATGAACAGCTGGTACCGAAATACCAGATACTAGGTTTGTGTATACCCTCGGGGACTCAAACGGTCCACCAGCAGTGGCAACGACCTAGTGGTTATAGATATTATAAACATAATACCAAAGTTATAATGCTCAAGACGATATCGTTTATTAAACAAATAACTTCGAAACGAAGATCTTTTGGAACGTTTTACACGTTTGATAATGTATTTGAACACACATTTTATGATATTCTCGACTATATGTCAGGGGACAAAAAAATCATTTTGACAGCGTATATCGTTTTAAATAGTTCAACCATTGTGGTTTTACTAGGCATTTTTATTATCCAGAGTTACCATCCCTTGTAGCAGGAATCAATTGTGATGTCATTTGTGTTTGCGTAAAATAAGAAAAAGTTTACAATTGTGACGTCATATATTTGCGTCGAAACGACATTGTTTTCTCACGTAAAGACATGAGAGATAACTCTGAGCAACGAAAAGACAAACTAATTCTATCGTTATCAATGTCACACAGTTTTGCCTACCTCCAACTGAAATATAACCGGAACAGTCTTCCTCGCGCCTAAATATTATAAACATAATACCAAAGTTATAATGCTCAAGATGATCGTTTCTGTCAATTAGATTTCATCCGCTGAGCTCCAATTTTAAATAGTTTAATAGTTTTTCTAAAGGGAAAGTGGTATAATACAAGGGCAACTAATTCGTTCAACTGGTTTGTAATGATAATGGAACTCAAATCGGACAAAGGTGATAGGATTCTATTGTCAAGGTATCTCGCGCTGATCGGAATATATTAATTATCATTTTTATAACAATTTTCACTTTGTGATTTTAGATATTTCCTTTGTGACTTTAAGATTGTCCTAATCGCATAAATACAAGTTCAGTTATTTGTTTTTTTTTTGTTAGCATAAATCTTATGTATCAAGGCTATCCGCCGTTAGACGGTTGATTACCACCACTCCCTAAACCCCACCACACTAGATGGTCACCAACCAAAAAAGAAATGTTTGTCATCACTACCACCACCAAGATGGTAGCCAGCTCCCACCCCCTATAACTGTCTACTAGATGGTAGATCGCCACCACTGCCACCACCGCTACCACCGCCACCACCGCCACCACCGCCACCACCGCCACCACCGCCAGTGGGTCGTCAGCCGGTCTCCGGGGTGGGTTGATCATAGAGTCGATAATTTAATAGTTTTTTATGTATCCGTTTAACCGCGCGCGGCGATTGTTGATCGGGTGATCATTCATTTTCTGATTCTCTAATTTGTTAGGGGTCTATGCGCGAATTTTTGTGACAAGCTATTATATGTCTATCGCGCAATAGAATTTCATTTTGAAAAGCGTTTTACGACATCTTCTAATTGTCTCTTTATATCCTCCGCATCCGAGTCCTCTACTACTTGTTTCTTTAAATTGTCCTTTTTTCTGCTTCGGGTTCACGTTTAATCTCTTTTTTCATGTCCGGAAACCAGTTTAAATTCGGTTTCCGGAATATGTCCGTCTGTCAACGCCCTACTAATTAGATCCTGAACGCTATTTAATTTAGATTGCGCGACATTTTTAAGGGGGTCGTGCTTCTTCATCTTCGCATGCACGATTCTTCGGACTCCTTTTAGAGTCAAACCGATACTTCCGCACACAATGGCAATGACTTGGATCGGTAGGGCCATGGGAATCACAAAACCGAATCCGCTAACGACGATTTCCCCCCAGATCAACGAAGTGTCCACACCATCGGTAGTGTTTAATGCTCTGCAATACTTCTTGTACAACGATCGACGAATTTCGTTCTCTCTTCTAAAATTCGTTTCTATTTCACTGACCCGTTGAAGTCGATAATTCTGACCACCGTCGTCCGCTTCACGCGTCAACGATATAGGCGATTCGAGTTTGGGATATAAATTCTGTTTACTTATCGTGTTTCAATTTATTTTTATTTTTTAATTCGAGGTGATTAATCCGCTGATACTTCCGCTTTTAGAAGCTTCATTAGCCATGAAACCTATGACGTCGACTTCGTGTAATTTTAAAGGAGGATTTATCGTCGTTAATCCCTGCAGTAAACCCTGCGGTAAGCCTGCAGTGTCAGATGATGACTTTAGACTAGTTTTTTTCCACGTCGTTCAATTTTAAAGTCACCTCAAATTTGCCCACCAATCAACTCACCCGGAACCAACACCATGTATCCGGGAGAGTTTATTTTACCTTTTCTACATTCTATTTGAAAAGTGTTGTATTTTCCCCGCGAGGTATTCTCCGAGTTCTTCTTTAAATTCTTCTTTAAATCCTTCTCGGACCTCGTCTTCGTAATAGAAAGCTGACATCGACATGATTTTATTTTACATTTTTTTAATTCTAACACTCGTGAACCGGATAGCCGTGGTTGTCGATCAATTTTCCGTTTTCATCCTTAACCTCTAAACTCAATTCCGTAATCATTTGTCGTCTTAATCTCGCGAACTCCAGTCGTTCGAAGTCGAAGTGGTATAACTCGGAAAATTTCACGTTCGGACACGGTATGCTTTTGACGATGGTGCTTGGTTATCCGTCGTAAAAATTTCCCTTGACGTCTTTGGAATGAAAATTTATTAGTTTTAAAGGCGCTAAATGCACGGGTTTCGACGGTTCGATGTGTTTTGTCCTGTCAAACTTTTTTAACGATTCCTCATCGAACCCGAATATGTTAGTCAGTTCGGGAGGCAACTGAAGCCTATCTCCAGGTTTGATGTAGATTCGTAATTTTGAATTATGGTTATCGATAATTATTCTGTGCGTTAAGTTAGATAACCGCTTTTTTATTTCTTTAAAAGTATAGTAACCCGCTTCGATGGTACATTCTACTCCAAAGTTACCGAATCCAAATCGGAGGGCTTTTTTAACGTTGTACAGCCCGTTCCAAAAAACAAAATGGATGGATTTCGCGCCCATGTGCCAATCGCAGTTCGTGTTATCGAGGTATCTCGTTAATCTCACGGGCTCTTCGAGTTTCGTTATTAAATGATACATTTTTGATAAGGACATAATTAAAAATGACACCCAAGTTCTTGAAAACAACCAAATAGGTGCAAAATATTCCAATAAAAAAATCTAAATTTATCGTCTTTAGAGGTCTACATCTCCGAAAGTAAACACTTTCGCGATGTGTTTATACGTGCCGGACATGTTCTCTCCTGGATCCGAGCGGGTAAAGACAGTATTGAAAAGATGGTACCTCGACCCTATAAAGTTTTGGCAGAATCAACTTAATTTCGCTATTTGGTGTGCCACGAGCGGTTGCGGTGTATCCATCGAAAAAACTATGGTCGGCGACGACTTATCGAAATCTTTGTTTAAATTTCACATTTACTATCAGATTCGAGGAATTTTGAAAGAAATGAGTTATCCTTTACGAGCGACCCCGATTTTAACCTTTACGATAACAACGTCGACAAATCCGCCTACAAAAGAATCTGTCGCGAATTTAGGGTTCCACCGAACACTGATTGGAAAATAAAGGGTACTATTTTCGGTATCTATAAGACTAAATGGTCGACCTTTATCCTCGAAAATGCGTTAGATCGTTATACTCTATCGGGTGTTGTAAGGATAGACGAATCGATCAGAACATATAGTTGGGGTATTTTAGGTGCTCAAGCCGAAACTCGGTCTTCCATAGTCAGAAGTGGAGCCACCTCTCTCGATGTCCAAGAACAATTTTCATCGAACGTGGAAGATGCGATAAACAGACCCGTAGATTTGTCGACCGATATGAGGATACTTTAAGGTACGCCAAAAGTAAAGTGGATTTCGTTTTTTATCCCGGGTTATACATGGCGCCTAGCGACATGGAGTTGAATATCGGGGATCGCGTCAATTACAATAACGAGATAGTCATAGCACCACGAGGAGCTAAATTAGGTCGTAATATAGAACTCATCCCTAAAAAAATTAGAGATCAAATATCTTCAGGTGCCAAATCGGAAGAGGGGATAACTGATCAAAGATCCCCAGGTACCATAAGTGCTACGGACCTTCGGCCCCCAGGCAGGGATCAAAGATCCTTTGCCAAAAAAGTAGCAGATCACGAAGACCAAAATTCCACCATTTTCACGCTCTTGTTATCCGCGTTTCCCCAAAACCCATAAATGTTCCCTCAACCAAACAGCCGTTTGTATCAAGGTCGATAATAACCACGACACGACACTACATCCGACCATAGGACCAAAAATCCACCATTTTCACGATCTTGTTATCCACGTTTCTTCTTTTCGTCGAGTTTCTTTAATAAAAATCCCGCGATCACATCCCCAAAACCCATAAATGTTCCCACAACCGTTTGTACCAAGGTCGATAATAACCACGACACGATCGATTCCAATATTCCCGGCAAGAACGCCCCCCAATTTTGAAGCCAATATCAACAAGAGTTTACCGATTGCATCCAAGTGTTTTTTTCTGCCATTCTTTTAATCCTCCTCGGTCAGATGGTGGCGTCGGTGGAGGAGGGGTGGGTGTATTGACCGTCGTTCCGGGCATTAGCAGTTCCACCAAAAAACCTATGGTCATTCCAATGGCAATTCAAATAGAAAGAAATCGTGACGCCCTGTTCTCTGAATAAATTCGCGATTTTTTCTCGCAACATGAGATTTACGTCTAATAACCCCTTTTATGGTAATAATTTGAGATTTTAGTCGTCCGTTCAGAATGTTTATGGTTTCTTTCACCCCGCCTAGTTCGTCTTTCGCCTTACTAATCTCCCTCCCGAAGTGTTCTTTATCGCTCGGATCGCTGATGGCGCTCGAAGCGTTATTTTTTTGTTTTAATTCTTCTTCACACTGTCTTATGATTCTTTCCAATTCGACTCGTTTCGATTCCTGAACGGTTAAAGAACCGCGAATCGTTTTTAATGCTTTGTCGAAACCCATCAATTCTCTCATCGGAAGTCTCCTCGAGGTTAAGTCTTGCACGCTATCGGACAATCTTTCTACTCCGTCCTCGATCGCCCGATAGGCTCTTGACGCGTTCTGTTTCACGCGCGTTTCGTAGTCCAGGACGGTCATTTCTATATTTTTTGTAAGTCTTCTTATTAATTCATCGGCCTCATTTAACGTTTTGTTGAGTTGTTAAACGGAAAGTTCTTCAATCAAACCCAATGCTCTTGCGACAACGACTCCATACTTTCTAATCAAAGTGAACGCCGCTAAAAAAATGGAGCCTTTTATAGACGTTAATCTAAACCACTCATTTCCCCATTTTACCCACAACCCACCCTTCAACGATGATCTAAATCCCTTTCCCATCTATCCCGTAACGCGTCGGTTATTTGTTCGAACGCTACATCATTTTCATCTATCCCAGGTGATATATCTTCTCCATCCGCCCACCTGGGAGTCTCGTAAACGTCTCCCGTGTCATAACATCGAGGTTCTTCGTCATCCTTGTCGTCGTCGTCTAAAAGCGGAGTTTCTTCCGCATCGTCATCAATTGTATTATCAAAATCGGTATCTGCCATTTTTTAAATCGACTTTAAAAATATTTATATTTGGATAATAAAAAATGGATATTTACGGAAATAAGCTCGGTCCCAGAACACCCTACGGACTCAAGGTTGTACGTCAGTCTGTAGTCATCACACATAATCCACCCACCATCGATCAGAACGAAACATTGACCGTCCGATTCCCCAATTAGGGTAAAAACGATGTGATTATACCCCGAACCGTAATGATAGCCTTTAATTCCCAAGCATCCGTCGAGGGCGGATACTCTACGGAAGTTGGCGATTTTAATAACCTCGGGTTAGAAGATAGAGGTGAAGATTAGCGGGAACACGACATTAGCCGATAAATTTTCGTGTATCAAGATCTTTGGAAAAGCGACAACGAGTGGAGAAATATGGTGTATCAGGGAGTACAGGACGCCACGCTAAATATCCATAGATCGAAACAGATCCCAAAATTACCGCGCGACGCGGGCGAAGTTTACGAAGTGGCTGCGGCATATGACAATCGATTTTGTATATATATACATATATATATATATATATATATATATATATATATATATATATATTATAAGCGTTACAATATACACTACAGTTCATGAACGTAAAGAGGATGACAACCTAATAGAAATCCACAAAGCAACTGGCGGGCCATGGGGAGGCTGCAAAGTGAATGACAATTCCATTGATTATATCGAAAAAATCTATGGCAAGGAGGCATTAACACAAATACGACAAAAACGACCACTGGACTGCTATGAATTAGAAAACAGCTTTGAATCCAGGAAACGCGTTTTAACACAGGATGAAAATGAAGATGTCCGTCTCAAAGTTCCAGGAAGACTTAAACAAGTTACTAATAATGTAGATAAACACACTGTTGAACATCTGTATGTACAGAAAGATGACTTCATGACATTATTTGATTCTTGCGTGGTTGAAATCAATAGGTATATACATAGTGTACTCGAAAAGTTGGACATGTTGAAATGATGCTGCTGGTAGGAGGATTTTCGCATTCTCGATATGAAAAATGAAGGGGTGAAGATAATTGTTCCCGGGGATAGCTGTACTGAAAGGTGCCAATTTATTTGGCTACAAATCGTCATGTATCACAGGTAGAATTAGTCGATATTGGCGTATTGCGGCCATTTGATCCAAAGATTCACCCGAAAGAAAAACTGAAAATGGTGGATGGTGAACAAATGTGTGATGACATTTTCGAAATTCCCGTCACTGAAAATACTGTTATTGATATTGCCGAAGGAAGGAAAATATTTACGAGCGCTTCACATCGCAATGAAGAACGAAGACGGACGAAGGCTATACATATTTAGGTAGAATTACAATGGAACCACAAAAATGAACCAGAAAATAGTTGGGGGATAATTAGTAGATTTACACACCGTTGCTTCATCGGTAGAACACAAATCACGATGAAAGTATATGACGAAATCAACAAGAAAGACTATGATTCTACATTTGACTTATTGGAATAAATTCAGAGGAAAAGTGATAAGACTGTCAGTGATATATCAAAGTCTAGATTTAAAAAAAAAATCATTGTATTTCTGTGCAGATTAACATTGTAGACAAAAACTAACAACGATACATTTGAAAGATTTGGAATATTGTCAACGAATTGATTGATGAGTAGTCTAATAAAAAAAGGCTGATATGAACATAATTAAGGAAACTTAAGTGTCACTAAACAAATATTGTTAACCCAAAAGCGAATATCTAAAGTTACAAGCAAGGATCCAAGCCAAAAGCGAACATGTTAAACATCATACTAGCAATGAATATTAATGTACGTTTTTTGGCATTGCTATTGACCGATATTTTTTAAACGGATTATTTAAAAAAAAACACTACTGATTTAGGTTGCATAGACGAAAACTATCGAAATATTGGGTTTTGAGAAATCAATATCGTTTTGGATCCTCGAGTAATGATCTTAGTGAACTTACAATTTATTGGATTGGTTTATATGTGCTTGGAAGACAGTTTATTGGATCGATTTATATGTGCTTGGAAGACAATTTATTGGATTGATTTATATGTGCTTGGAAGACAATTTATTGGATTGATTTATATGTGCTTGGAAGACAATTTATTGGATTGATTTATATGTGCTTGGAAGACAATTTACTGGATTGATTTATATGTGCTTGGAAGACAATTTATTGGATTGATTTATATGTGCTTGGAAGACAATTTATTGGATTTTCATTTTTGGTGTTTTAGATAATTATCTGTATAATTTTTTTTGTTTAAACTTTATCACATATATATTGTGTGATAAACGCATGGCATGAAAACATTTGAAATGCTGGATGAGATATTACATGCGGATTACGTTAAATGATTCTTTCAGATGACTCGGTCTATATATATATATATATATATATATATATATATATTTAGTATATATATATATATATATATATATATATATATATATATATATATATATATATATATATACGATACCTTTGTTTTCCAGTCACTTAAAATTAGATAAAAAGATGCAATATCCAACCGGTTTTGAGATTGGTATGACGTCATGCTATGAACCAGTTTGCATAACTGCGGCAACTTATGAGGAATTTCATTCATACCTGATATGTAAAAATGAAGAAGTACCAATCTACAATCAAAACTCAAGTCCATTAGAACACGACGAATTAGTGCAAATGGTCTCAAGATGAATAATAATTGCGAATCCAAAATATGATAGGACCTGTTGTCCGGAAGGTGTGAGCGTCCTCTGCTGGCATGCCATATCTGTTGCATTCCATGGAAACCATTCTAGTTCGATGAGCGGGTCAAACTCGGTGAAGTCTGGTGTAAAAGTCAAGTTCGGTGATAAGCACGATTGGTGAAAGGGAGTCACTGTCTGTGGCCGTGCTCCAGAATACTATCTAATATTCTTGAGAGCGGAACATCATATATAGATTAATAGTGAGTCAGTGGATGTAAATATGTGACGTCACTGTGATTTATTGTGACTATTATTTATTTATTATGACCGTTGTGTAGGAGATTTAATAAAAATGTTTTTGACTGTATATATTGAAATATTTAAACCCTCGTTCTTGCCGCGCAAATAACACTGGCGTAAATATCTCAACATATAACTGACACATATGGCTCTCAATATAAGAAAAACGATGGCAGCAATGCTCAAATTAAATTTTATGAACAAATACTTGCACTACAGGTGTCAAAGCTTAAGTTGAAAATTCAACTGATATCACTTACTCCTTGATATTACATTCATACTGTAGTTATTTTTACATATATGTCTTATTATTTATATCTTAGATCCAAGCAACAGAAGTGTTTTAGCTGAATCATTATGGTTTTGAAGTGAACCAGAAATTTGGTTTATTGCTGTGTTGATAATTGATAGGATTATTTATAAAGACGATTGATTGCAAAACAAAAGTAACGAATTGTTGTATAAGATGTTTTAGTATTTTGCGGATACTATTACGAAATTACCTTTTTATCAAAATAATTTCAAAATTGAAGTTTGAAATGCGTCTAAAATTTATATAAAAATATACTTCTAAAGACTCAAATTTTAGGTTTTTTTGTAATCACATTGTTGATTATTGTTAATACATTTATACAAACAGATTGTTGATTGTAAAATGAAAGAGATGAATTGTTGTTATAGTCTTTCAGTTTATAATGTAAAACGTTTGGGAATCATTACGTTGACCATCTTGGTATCAAATCATAAGTAACTTATTGAAACAAATGAAATTAAACTAATATAAAGACAAATCGCTTCATCTTTGTAAAATTCTACATTCACCTTTATACTATTTTGAGATTATCCATTAAAACACGAATACAAGTATTATGTTGTCTTTCAATTTGTTGGAAAGTGTTCATTCCAGCCTACAACATCAGGCGTTGACACTGATAGTGAAATAGGGTTGACGAAAGCCAAATTAACCTGTTCCTTTTCAGTAAATATTTTAAAATCTTTGTTGTATATGACACTCTGTTTAAAGGTTTTGAAATAATATTCAGTTGAAGTAGTACTTTGATTAGTAATGATAATGTTTATCAATGTCTAGAACTGTGACAAGATTATGATTAAATGTCAAGTACTGGCTTTTTGTATTACACTCTAAATACTCAAGATATGTGCATTTCTTTCTATGCTCTAATGTTATGTTGACCTATGCTCTATCTGAGCCTGCCATTACTAATTCTTTATTCAAATGAACTCCATGTGAATCCCGTCAGCATGAAAATGCTGATGCAGACCACAGTGATTTGCATATACGTATTCAAGTAACTGTTTCATTGTCACTGGAGTCACTGATAATCGCAGTATCACACATCCTTGAAAACATATTGCATTGCTGTCAACCAGTTGTCTTCAAAATAAATCATAAAACATAGGTTAATGAATAATTACAGTAAAGGGTAAAACAACAAATGACAATTTATGACCTTGGATTTCAAATATTTAAAACGGCAATTGAATTATTACTGAAACGAATGATAATTTCATTTGTCCCGAGTTATAGAACTACCATTGATATCAAACTATGCCGGGACCTATGAGTGCACAACGATAAAATAGCGTCTTCAATATGTTTGAAGTTATAATATCATTAATAGTTTCATTGTTTGTTGAAAATTTGATTACTCGTCTGAGTACCTTGAAACTATTATACCGTATTAAACCTCGGATAAACATGATAATAACAAAGGCTAATTGTAAAAGGGTATTGTTACATGATGCTCCCCTGAAAACGTTGGAATAATTCGTGTTGATATCAACCAGCATTTATTTCATAACAACCTGCAATTGTTCTTCACAGGTTTTGAAGAATAAAAGCTATAAGGCTGAAATCGCAATCGATGTCAGTAAATTTCAAATTAGATTCATCAAAATGAGATAATATTGCCATTTTGACCAATCAGAAGCCTAAGTTCGCCATAGACAACAACAAAACCAGTACCATTGAAGTTGCAATCCTAATAAATTCCGAATTTCATAGAAATCTGACAATGTTGAAATTTCGACCGATCAGAAGCCTCACTTTCCTTGAAACTGCAACGGAATCCATATGATTGAAATTGCAATTCCTTGATACAGTGGATTCCAAATATTTTCCAAATTCATCAAAATCTGACATTATTGTAATTTCGACCAATCAGAAGCCTCAATTTTCAAACAGATATCCTTAAAATTTCAATCCCTCAATACCCCAAAATTCCATATTTCAGCAAATGTGTGTTCAAATACATTATCAAACACGTAAAACATTGTAAACGATCTTCTTTTTAAGTCATTTGTTTTATTAGAATATAAGTTTTCCCGTACCTTAAAAAATCCAGCTGTATTATTGTATGCAATGGCATTTAAGATAAACTATTTCGCCATATCAAATGTTCTTCATAAGTCGGTCAGGGGATCTCGGACCTTTACGCACTTGGACTATGCTAAAGTCGGCCGATTTTTATTTGTTTTATATATACTTTTCAACGTTATTTTAAATACCTCAAGAAAATCGGATGAATATATGAAAAAATATATCAGTTCACTAAAAGATATTTTCCCTATCTTTAATGTTACCCTGAATGCTGACGTTGACAAAATCAAAACAACATAAGTGTGAAAAGTTTGTGTACCTCATGTTTTACAATCGTGCCGCCATGCACGGTGGGGATGGACAGTTCATGATCATATGTGTTAAGAATGATAAAGCCGATAATGCGATGGGACGAGTTAAAAATGGGTCAAGATCACCCGAAGTACCCTGCACGTGGATAATTTCAGAAACAAATGTTTTGAAACGACGAGAAAGACAAACTTTGCCTGATTTAGGCATGAAATGATGATATACGAAAAGGGTAATACGAATTTTAACTGCAAACATCATATGTTTATTGCCCACTCCGTTATCTTCGTAAAAAATGCCGAAGGTTAATGCTAAAAAATAACTGATAATGCAGGTTACGTTTGGCAAGGTTGTTGCAATTTTACACATGCATATGCTAGTCTAACCACCGGATGGTTTCTTTGGAATATATATTTGAAATAAGATATCACATAAAATGGACATGTAAAATTTACACAAATACAATGCACATACAAATTTATTATCACTAACTAATATCATTTAGGCATCATGTGAAATTTTTATCGTTCATGGTATTCTGTTCTGCAGAGAACATCTTAATTGTTTATGAAATTGAAATGCATAGAATGGTCCAATCAAATCACCAATTGGGGTCACATTTTCTAATTAATTATTCATCATTCGGGTGTTTTTTCCGAGTATATTTTTAACGTTTTTCCACCACCCCGAAACTTTATTTAGTTGTTTCTTCTCTTCCACTTTTCTATCCTTACCTTGACATCACTGTCGACATGTCTCGTATGGTATAATATTTAATGCCACTTTATGCCACCATTTTCTGATGCTGAGAAAATTATTTTGACGTTGATGTTGAAAATAATGTTAATTTCTTTGTAAACTTAATT
>BROG01001303.1:0-5000 GCA_030159075.1 Atrina japonica | reverse complement strand
AAGAGTAAAAAGGACAAAATTTATGGTTTTATATCAATCATTTTTAACAAAAAACTGTTTGCATACAAATATACATTAGAAAGCTCTTATGAATTAATATCATCCCGGTTTATGTTCCTGACTTTCAACATCTAGTTCCAAAATAAACTCACATTATTAACACAATATATATATATATATATATATATATATATATATATATATATATATATATATATATATATATATATATATATATATATATATATATATATATATATATATATATATATATATATATATATATATAAATATGTATATATATATATATATATATATATATATATATATATATCTATATATATATATATGAATTATTATCATCGTGATACGTGTTCCTGACTTTCAGCATGTAGTTCCGAAATAAACTCACGCTATTAACTACAAATGCTTAAACCTGTATCCGTTGAACCTATTTGTTTGACATTTAATGGTTGATTTCCTTGTTTCTATCGATATGATGTCGAATATGAATTGCATTTAAGGAAATTATTACAAAATCTACAGTCAAGCGACACACATTCCTGATCATAGTTTAGAACGTTACAGACGGATAGTATATAGTTATGAAGTATTGCAGTATTTTGATATTTATTTTGTTATGGTTTATTACATTTGTATATTGTGAACTCTGTGGTGTCCAGAAAGGGTGAGTTCACTGTGTCATACATTATTATTATTATTATTATTATTATTATTATTATTATTATTATTAATATTATTATTATTATTATTATTATTATTATTATTATTATTATTATTATTATTATTATTATTATTATTATTATTACTGCTGTTGTTGTTGTTGTTGAAATTTGATTACACAATTAATTGTAATATTAATTTTCAGTGAGAAGAAATGTTGTACTCACTATCAATTCGTGAACGGAACATGCGTAGGTGAGATATCTTCTTTTCAATTTACACCAACTTGACCTTTTCACTAAACTTGACCTTCTCACAGAATTTGATGTATTCATCGAACTAGAAATATTTCCATGGAACATTTCCGACGGGTGTGCTATTCCAACAAAGGACACTGACTCCTTTCGGACACCTGATCCGAACCGTTTGGGATTCGCAATTGTTCTTCATGTTTGGACTATTTACATATCTAATGTGTCGTATTCTAAAGGACTTGAGTTTCGATATCCATTGGTACTTCTTCATTTTTACTTTTATATTAGGTGAAATCATAATTTTTAAAATGTACAATCCATATTAGACCCTATTTATGTTTCTTAAGTAGGTGTGTCGTTATTTTCTTATTTAAAGTCAATCAAGTATTAAACAAACCATATTTTTCAAAGAATGTCCGAAGGGTTGGTTTGGTACTGAGTGTAACCTACCATGTCCAAATGGATTTTATGGCGTGCGTTGCAAGCGAAAATGCTACTGTGCGGATGGGGAGATATGTGATGCCCAAGACGGTTGTGTACAAAACAAAGATGTGGGTAAGTGGCATTTTCATATATTTACCTACAAACACAAATTTTCAAATTATAATTGTATAGCAGAATATTTTAGAATTAGTATACCTTTTTATTCGTTTCCAAAAAATGACGTAAATGTTTTTACTGATGAAAATTCCAAGTAACATATTTTTGTTGGGCAAGCATTAAACGAATCATGTAATTTTAGAATGCCAGAAAGGTTTTTACGGTGAAGAATGCAAGCTACCGTGTCCAGATGGATCGTATGGTATGTATTGCAAGGAAAGATGCAACTGTACAACTGACCAGATTTGTGATGTCCAAGACGGTTGTGTAAATAACAATACTGACAGTAAGTGAATATATCATATACTTATTAGAAAACGAAAACTTCTTATTAAATAGTTGAATAAAAGTATTTTTAAGAAATAATTCATTATAAATTACCTAAATAATTGTTTCTTAATTTAATGTATTTTGTTTGGGAATTGGAAATTCCAGGTATCTAATTCTTAGGCACCTTTTAAACAAAATGTATAATTTAATAGTTTGTTAATTTAATGTATTAGTATATTTGTTTTCGGGGTGTGTTGTGATATAAAGTCCAGATATCTTATTATTAGGCACTTACTAAACAAAATGTATAATTTAAGAACCTCTGAGAGGTTCATTTGGTGGTGAATGTCAGCTGCCATGTCCAAGCGGACGTTATGATGCTGTTTGCAATGAAACATGCAACTGTACATTTGACCAGATATGTAATGCCGAAAAAGGTTGTGTGTATAACAATACTGACAGTAAGTGGTTCTATCTTGCACTCATAACAAAATAAAAACTTTATTTACTAACTGTATGAAAGTATTTTTAAAATTAGCAAAATCGGATGGGTAAATATCCATATGATAAAAAAAATAATAACAAATTATTTTTTAATAAATTGTAAAATTCTGTAACTGTAAATTATTTTCTTGATAACGGGAACACTATTAGATTCTATAAATTTGTTTTTGAGAAGTTAACTGTTATAGAAATATTTTATTTGCACTTTAGATACCCTCACCATAATGGAAACTACAAGTACTGAACAGCAAACAACACATCCAAATAAGTATCAAGAAAGGATCCATTGGAATCATCTATACGGTGTAACGCTGGGGGCTGTTCTAATAATGCTGGTTATACTGCTGGTTCATTCACACAGGTATGACATAGTAATTTCTAGTAGTCCTTGGTTGTTTTACTTGTTCTGGTGACAGTCGAGTTGTGGTTGTTTTATCTGTATCTTATCTATAATAAACATGAGCCCAAATGTAATGTGTTTAAAATATAGGTCACACACACACACACACACACACACACACACACACACACACACACACACACACACACACACACACACACACAGTCATGCACATACGCACACACACACACACGCACACACACACACACACATATATATATATATATATATATATATATATATATATATATATATATATATATATATATATATATATATATATATAATATATATATATATATATATATATATATATATATATATTATATATATATATATATATATATATATATATATACTACCCTTTACCACCGAGACAGGTTTTGATGTGTATATCACTTTTTTGTGGTATTGTTCCTACCCAAGACCCTTACCTCTTCTAAAATGTTCACGAATTCCGCAATGCTGGTAGAGAATGTTCCAAGCCTTTTCTCAGCTTTACTTTGCAAATCAGAGATGTATAGAATACATTCTAAGTCTACCATCAACATATTGCCATATAAGTCCTGTTGAGGCTTTGCAACCCTGCTTCTTCATTTTGTTCATACTGACTGTCTTCATTCATTATGACATCGTTGTGAATATTAACAAATAATACTTATTACCGGCATCTCAACTGCTTTCCAACGTGAAACTTGTTTTTCACTACATATAGTTCATGTTTGTTATTGTTCAGGAAGTGGAGAACTATTGACCAAGAAAGTGAATATCGACATGGTAAGTCTATCATTGTATACTTTGAACAAAGTGGTGTTTTTTAGCATTAATGGATTATAGGGAATTGTTCACTACAGAAATAATTAAGCATGAATTGACAAAAACAACTTTTATGAATAAATGTATGTATAAAGATTTTTTGAACATCAGCCGTGTTGCCTCCTCCTTTAAAAAAATAGATAGATATATAGATATACATTAACAAAAAGATTATATATATATATATATATATATATATATATATATATATTATATATATATATATATATATATATATATATATATATATATATATATATATATATATATATAACAAAAAAGATCTATATACAGGTAAAAACAATCTTCTAATGCTATGTATTTTGTGAAGATAAGACAACGTGTAGTGCGTGTATATATATATATATATATATATATATTATATATATATATATATATATATATATATATATATATATATATATATATATATATATATATATATATATATATATAGACGTTGTCTGATTTTCACAAAATACAAAGTAATAGAAGATTGTTTTACCTGTATATAGATCTTTTTTGTTGTTTTACATGAAATACAGGTACTAAATGTGAAAAAATTGAAATAAACATTTTGATAAACACAACTACTACCATTTTATGTTTTGTCCACAAATTGTTCTATCTTCTTTTTCCTAATTTTTTAACACCAATGTGTTTTACTAAAAACTAATCACTAATAATAAGTCACATTTTATCATAGAACTTGAGTATCTGTGATCAACAGATATAAGGTATCACTAGAACACAATCATGCATAAGTCAAATGTTTGTTGAGGCATAACGCATTTAAAAGTTGTAAATATCATTGCTCGACAATTATTCAGAACTATGTAAATAATTTGTGTACATCTATCAAAGCTTTTTAGAGGGTTCATACTAAGAAAACAAAGTGAGATTTGGAGAACTTACTTTTGACACAACACCTTACAGTAAGACTGACTTAGCTAGCCGATTGTTAAAAAACACCACTATCTAGATTGTGACGCGGTCTACCGGTAGTGAGGATTCCAGTCACTCTTGATCTGAATATTGAGTTATAACTTGCACTTTCACATTCATAGATGTGATTAAGCCATAACTAACACGGACAATATGACTGTTGTTTTTAAATAATTACCAGATTGTTATTAACAAACTTTTTAACAAATTAATGCTACACAAATGTTAACCATGCTGGAATTAGAATGCTCGTTCTCTGACGAAGTCATATGATAGATAATCAACTAACCATCCACCATATTCATTATTAATATCATTGATTTTTTATTTGTTATTATCACTATTATGATAATCATTATTATGACTGCTATTATTATTCTATCCGATTCTCAGACCTAATTGTTTGTTATCTCGCCATTTGTATTTTTTTTTTTATAAATATAAATAATAATAAATATTTACTATTCAAAATTCATGTAGAGGTATCATATTAAATTAATATCATTGTCGTTATTTATGCAGATCAA
>BROG01001302.1:0-76016 GCA_030159075.1 Atrina japonica | reverse complement strand
AATCGCCATAGAGGGTGACATGAATGTTTCAGGGTGACATGAAAAAAATGTTTAGATCACGTGATACGGTTTTCACTAATCAGAAGTAAAGATACACATTAGAGGTATAATAGAACAATACTATGCGTGAGAAAGTTTGCCAGTTTACTTGCGGATAGACGTTGGTCTCTTCCCATGTACATTGTAACCCGGTTCTCTCCCCCACCTTTAAAACACGGTCGCCACCATAAAACTGAAAAACTGTTGACTGTTGCGTAAAATGTTGTTCAAATTTAAAATTTAAAATACTATGTAGAACATTATATAAAGGTACAGTTTTAGGTGACGTATGACACTCTCTTCTAGTTGGGATAAAAACCAAGATGGCGGATAACCAAACAACTGCAATTTCGAATTTATCAGTTCTCCTGTTTGTTGTATTGGTGTTTCATGTCACATTTAACGATTTTACTGTTATATGGTGGTGGCCAGTTGTAATGGTGGAGGAGAGAACCATGTTCAGGTGTAACAGTATCTGGGAAGAGTCCTTTGGTAAATATACTGGTAAAGATTCCAACAGGATCATCACAGATTGTATTCTTGTTAAACGTCTCACTCAAGAATCTTTCACTCATATGCAGACGTCATCAAATGCCGGTGATGGGCTTCAAATTTTGGCCTATGCTCGGCACTTACGGCCATTGAGCAGTGAGGGTTCTTTAACGTGCCGACACACATTGTGACACGAAACCTCGGTTTTTACTGTCTTATCCGAAGGACAGGAATCCGACCTGCCTTCGGTTTGACTCGAACCCACTACCTCATGATCAAGAGTCGAGCGCGCTACCGACTGAGTCAGGCCGGCTCGATTCATTCTAGAAAGTGATAACAACACCATACAATGTAAACAAAATGTGATTATCCAGACAGAGGTATAATAAGTAATTAAAAATAAAATAATCCCTATTTGATGTCATATATTTTTAAATTTATTTCTGCCTGCAACGTATTTGATAATTTGATACAGTAAATTCCTCTTCATTGCATAGCCAAAATATCAGTGAAAACTATACAAGTAACACGAATATGCAATAAACAGGAATGGTGTATTATAGTGAACAATAATATTTCATGTTCATTTGGTCCTTACACTTATACATATAACACTTTTATAACCATTTTGGGTACACTAATAATGGATTGTCACGAAAGACTATAATAAAGCAATGTCATAAACATTAACAGGAAGTTAGTTTAACCCAATCAATTAAAACGAATATTTTAAAACATAAAAGAGATTGGAAATGGTTTCATGTTTTGAGTTTCTGTCGTGCTAAGCCAACCATATTGCAGGATAAGCAGATCTAGATGTAGCAGATACTCTCAGACATTCTTAAAAGTCATGGTACCGGACCAAGGTCGTCGTGTACTGAAAATATCTTGCCTCTTTAATACTACTATACATCTTGACTACTGTGAGCAATGAGGTAATTTACAAGGTACACACAAAAAGTATTAGCGGTACATAAACGTATGATACTTCGTCGGAAATCGATAATTCACCAATCTACAGTTAAAAATATTTGCAGAATTACGAAGACAATGGTATATTACAATTGTTCCAGTCAAAACTTATGTCATAATGATTTGACGTATAATAGGCAACGATATTGTAACTACGGCATACAAAGAAGAAATGATACAATCATTGATATATAAAGTTTTACAAGGTCAAATAATCATTCTAAATGTATTTGAAAATCCGTCTAAGAGTATCCACAATGCAACACGATATTCAATTCCATGTATTAAATATATAAATATATATATATTCGGCAGATGCATTCCAGATTACCATATCACGTAGCTGTGGTATATAATGTATCACTATTGTTGCTACTCGATTAGATTACGTCTTTCACTTTGGTTTCTAAAGATCCAGCGACCCACTTCCTGTCGGACATCTTTGTTCCAAATACAGAACACCAAACAATTTACCGCTGCTTGAGCGCTATCCCCCAAACTCTGAACGTACATCAGGAAGCTGTCGAATGTATTCCACCCTTCGTCATGAATAACACCATCTCGCGTACCGGAGTTGTAAGCTACGGCTGCCATACAAAAACGTATTGTACCCCAAACCCGAGTAACATAGAAATACAAAAACAGCCACAACATTGTGAAGTCTTGTATTTCTCTGTCCCGTGAGGAATCATGCTGCTGGTCTTCTCTTCGATTTGGAATCTGAAACTATAATTGATGTAGGAAAAATTATATATTGTTAAACATTTCAAAAAACATTATTGTAAAAGTCGGAAGTGACATTAATGCAAAAATCTTAAATCCTACATCTTAGCTATAGTAAAATCTATATAACCTGGCGAGGTGGAGTCTTGAGAACCCTTTCTTGACCTGGACGATTTTAAATTTGGGGTAATAAAGCATCACATTAAAATTACACTTACTATAGACATCCGTGTCACTATACATTATACAAGTATTACCCTCGGGTGGCATAACTCCTCTAGGGTGGACAAATATTCATGTCAACCCAAAACAAGGGCAATAATTGTTTTATTATACCGAAAGTCAATAAAACTTAACTGACAAACTTACTTACGGCAACGTAAGTTCATAACCATTGTAACATGTGCGACATAGTGCCTTACAATTATTATTCATTAAATTTCGGCTGTTGTTTCTCTCCATTCCAGTCTGCATCGAGTAATCTATGAGTTATGAGTTATGTATGTGCTAGAGGTTACACCTAATTACCACATGGCCTACTAGAAAAAAACGAAACGTACACGTATCCATTTCTTGGCACGAGAGGGTGACATAAATCGCCATTGAGGGTGACATAAATGTTTCAGGGTGACATGAAGGAATGTTTTAGTTCACGTGATACGATTTTACTAATCAGAAGTAAAGATACATATTAGAGGTATAATTAAAGAGAGAGTACCCAGTAAGGAATAAAACGTTTTTCCCGTGATGATATGATAGTCAAAAGGTTACACACCGCCATACAACAATCTAACAATATCACATGCAGCAATTGTTAAAGGATCTTACCAACTTGGGCCAGTCAGTTTACCCCTTTTTTCTCCGCTGCCTGAAGACGCCCTGTTTCGATGTCAGACAGAGACAGTTATTAGCTTCTGTGACATAGCGCCAATTTTGGGACTCTGATACTCCCTGATGTTTTAAAATATGATTGCACAGTAACTGTTTCATAATGGTTGGTAGAAACCCAAAAAAGAAGATTCGGAGCGTGTCTATGAATACGGAGGGGATACTCTCCATGACATAAATTAAACCATACAGTGATTGAACTGCTCCTTTGTTTTAGACTACTGGCAGAACGTTCACTCACACGTTGGGTAAAATTTCCGAACACAGAAAACTGCTATTTCCCGAACAGACAAGCAAGCCAGCCAAGGCGTCATTCTGGGTACGGACTCGTAAAGCAGAACCTCCAATAGAAGACGCAAAGTTACAAATAGCTGTTGATCCACCATTGGGAGGATGTAATTGAGTCATGTGTCTAAATATTTTATGAAGTGTGTAAGACTTTAAAGCCACAGACAATATCAAGATATAACATATATTCTTCCCCCTAAAAGTATTACCGCATGCGGTGGCTTAGTACTAGAACGTTTGATTCCCGGACCTGGTCATACCAAAGATTTTAAAACTTATAGTTACTGTTTCTTTCGTCAAGCGCTCGGCATACGAAGTGAGATTCACAGTCACGAGTTCTTCAGATGAGACTAAAAACCCGAGGTTCCATGTCGCGGAAGCCATGGCACGTAAAAGAAACCTCACTTAATTGGCAACATCCATAGCACAGGCCAAGATTTTTGTAGCACTTCGCCTAAAGCTGGCGACATTTAATTATAAGTAAATAATTCTTGAAGGGATGTAAACCAACAATCAAACAAATAAAAAAAACTGTAAGTAATTGATTATTGAAATACATATACATGTATTGATATTCTCGTCGCATACGTCAAAGTAATGGGTCAGGACTACAGATGATGCTTAAAATCAAGGTTCAGTGTTAGTGTAATCGAAGTGGACCAGTAGCCGGCTATTGAATGATTTCGGTTATATAGACCACGATTTTGTAAGCTTTTTATTTTTTTTTTATTTTGGATCAATCTTTCTGTTGTATGATATTTCTCCCCAAAAAGAAGGAAACAAATTTTGTGACGGTAAATACTTAAGACTAAATCACACCATAGCACACCAGTCACACTATTAGTACTGACTCTAACCGGCTACTGATCCTTGAACGGTAGGCATTGTAATTTAAACAAAAAATGTATCAATGACACACAGTTTGTCAGTGACGAACAAATGACGTTTTAAAGAGAAAAATAAAGACGTACTAATGGCTATTTGAAACACCAAGTGCATTATCGTATGACAAATTAGATATTGAAAATTGTCTCAGCACGAAGAACATTTGCGAATACCAAACGCGATAGAACCAGGTGTCCAGAAAGATTTTGTGTCCCCTGTTAGAACGTCACAAATGTTCCATCGATACCTCTCGAGTCAACTAAAAAGAACCAGGCAAAAACAAACCCTATAGCAGTTTTGATATTTTTCAAGAAAATAGTAGTAGTTTCTGGACAGCTACATTGATTATCCTTCCTTCAATGCTCCATTACATCTCTGAAGAGATGAATTTCATATTTACCTGCCGCCTGTGTTGTTGTCTATACATAAATAGTTTCATCCGGATGTACAGAGTAAATGTTATGACGTATGCACTGATTTCCCAGGCTTTGCCCGTTAAGGCCATCCATTGCAAGGGCGACATGAGTTTTGTTCCGCATCTCCTTATCCAACACCAGGGTCCGCTACTTACCGAGAAGTTCTCACCTAAGGCATTGTTGCTAACGGCAAATATGGTTACAAAATCTGGAAATAAATAAATTTTAACTAATAGGTCCCTGTAGCCACATTTGATCATCATCCATTTCAAAACATGGTAGAGTCCACTCTCAGAATTTGGGAGTGTATAATTTTGAATTTAAATAGATTGGCAGTATGCCATACTAATTATTGTAATGATTTTGGGTGAGTCTAAATGTCACCTCAGGGGCTGATACTTTAATGTGTTAAACCCTAAACAAAATCTCAGTTGTGATGAAAGTACTTGTCAAACAAAACCCCCAGAGTTTACACGCGGTTGCCGCCCCTTTCCTGTATTGATCCTGCTATTGTATATTACTTTAATTTGGCGTTGCGTATTATTTATTGCGAATAGATGCTTTCAAGAATTCAAATATCTAGCGAATGTGTGCATTGAACGTTTTATCAAAGAACCTATGCCCAAAAATATATTTTTAAGAGGATAACAACTATCGATATACACTTGAGTCCATAATTAGATACAGACCGGTTCAAGGGGATAAAACTGCTTTTAATCAGTCATTTTAGATATAATTTAATCATTTTAGGTGTTATTCCGATTTTATGTAAACGTAGGATCGTATATGGGTTTCATAAAATTATCTACACATCAGAAAAAAGAGCGATGAGAAAAACCGGATTTTTATCAGAATGTAAAACACTTAAGGATGACTAATATGAAACTATACTAACACGGTACGATCCATCCAACGATATGACATAGTTTGCTGCAGAAAGAACCAGTTAAGCAACTCTGTTGCCTGCATTGAAGTAGAACGTGATGGAAAGCGATAAAAACTGTCCACCAGAATGATGCCATACTAGCGGATGTTGTTGTAAAGCTCTGTAAAATACACACCAAATCCGTTTTGTCAACACACGACCCATTTCCAATATACTGAGTACCATCAACCGTGTCCTTATACTTTATGGCGGATCGCACAGTTCCAATTAAGTTCCCGAGCGCATTCAGTGCGTCAGCAAGTGTAAGCCACAATAACATCCTTTTGGTCTCGTTTTTGTAGCCTGGGATTTTGAAATAACAGTAACAGATACACACAGACCCTAAGAGGGATAAACTACTGCTTATTCCTGTTAAGGAGTTAACAACTTCCATGTGTACCCAACTTGATCCTGTTACGCTCGCCATGTTTGAAAACGTCAATATTTTTTTTTACAATTATATATATATCCTAATCCTTATCAATGCTCAACCAGTTAAAATATCAATTGGTTATCAAATAAACTGGTGACCGATAAACATGATTATTATAAATAATACATAGGTAAACCTATGGAGAGAGCGAAGGCATCCATCAACAGTTTTACATGTTCAGTTTATACCTTTGAAGATTCCGTCGTGTTGCCCCCTGCCGACGTAAATGTCCCGGTCATTAACTTATTGTTTTGAATAAAATATTGAGTGGTTGACTGTTTCATTGGTGCTAATACTAAAATGAATCTGTGGTATTTATTAGTCATGAATTAAATGCACAAACATGTTTTATGCTATATATTTTTCTCTATCCCAGCGTATCCATCGTTTCGTGCAGTTCACATTACAAGAATAATGGAGGCGCTTCGTGATCGGGTTCGATGTACAACCCTAGTCGTTAGGCTTAGTCTCGGTCTACAAAACGTTTCTTAGTGCGGCAGTTTATTACTTCGTTTGCAATGCGCTTTTAAGCAATGACTTTGCATTTCCGACATTTTGTTTATGTCACGCGCAAATTCCCGATGTGAGCAAATTTTTTACCATTAGTAGTCCCCGGATGTAGTAGGAATAAAAAATGTGAGCTTCTCTACATATATAAGGGCTTCGCCCTCTATAAATAATACATAGGTAAACCTATGGAGAGGGCCAAGGCATTCATCAACAGTTTTCAATGTTCAGTTAATCCCTTTGGGGATTCCGTCGTATTGCCCCCCGCTGGGGGCAACACGACAGAATCACCAAAGGGATTAACATTCAGTGTTTTTATCACGTAAATCACTAAATGTCCCGGTCATTCACTCATTGTTTTAAATAAAATATTGAGAGGCTGACTGTTTCCTTGGTGCTAAAACTAAAATGAAATGTGGTATTTATTAGTCATGAATTAAATGCACAAACATGTTACGTATGCTATATATTTTTCTCTATCCCAGCGTATCCATCAGTTCGTGTAGTTCACATTACCAGAATAATGGATGCGCTTCGTGATCGGGTTCGATGTACAACCCTAGTCGTTATGGCTTAGTCTCGATCTACAAAACGTTTCTTAGTGTGGTAGTTTATTACTTCGTTTGCAATGCGCTTTTAAGTAATGACTTTGCATTTCCGACATTTTGTTTATGTCACGCGCAAATTCCCGATGTGAGCAAAATTTTTACCATTAGTAGTACGGGTCCCCGGATGTAGTAGGAATGAAAAATGTGAGCTTCTCTACATATATGAGGGCTTCGCCCTCTATTAAGTCAGTCTCTATTCCAAATTGAAGCTATTCTGTTGCTTTTGTTGTTGTTGTTGTTGTCTACGAAACTGGAGACGAAATATCACAGAGCAGGATCAAGACCGGTGAATAAACTGCATTGACACGCATTGCTTTATCAATATTATTTTGAAACTATGATTTAACTCATCAACCCCTGAATAGCAATGAACTTTTCTGTAAATCAATGACTTAGACCAGTCCAAATGTGTCTTCAGGGGTAAATGAATAAATCAAGAGCAGGTTGTGTTGACGAGACTGAATACACTTAATCAGGTTGTTTTCTAGATTTCTTTGCACTGGAGTAATGGAATGAGTATTTCGAAAAAGAGACCCTTTAATTCCTTGGTCGATAGTATCAACAATACAAAAGTTATAGTTTAAAACAGGAAAACTAAACAAACGTTCAAGAAGATCGCTTCTGTCATGAAGATTTCATTTGTTAAACTCGAAATTAATACAGATATTTTTCGAAATAAAAATCCGTAACATAAAAGACCAAATCAAAAATACATCTGTTCTTTTAATTAAGTCCATTGTTAGTTATTATCTCGGGAAATAATGCTAAATATAAAATATCTCAGATACCAAAGTATAAATCTTTAGAATATCCAGGACACAGATACAAATCCGACAAAAATGGACAAACACGGACCTCTGGAAACCAAGAGCTGGGATCAGGTGTAATGAAGGAAAGTCCTTAATATTATCCTCACTAATCAACATCACAATTTACTTTGATTTGTTTTATCCAATATTCTGTTTTATTGGAAAATAATATGTGTGAATAGTCTACTGTAAAAGTAGATATTCTCACGTGTTTATTACGCGATTTTTATATGCAAACCATACGCATAGGGCTTTGTACGAGATGTAAAAACTTACTGTGCCTCTATTAAACTACAGTTCTTACAGGAAATATGTGACTGGTACGCGAAGGTAATTTACACGAAATATCCTTAATTATATATTTAGTGAAAATTACCCCAACGAATAAATATTCACGTTTACAGTAGAGCAACATTATATTTCGAATCACTGTTACGTAGACTATATATTGGTATCGAAAAACTTCACGCACTGAAACATATCAACAGAGGATATAATGATAATGATAGCAACTTCTAGGTACACGAGTGTTATTTGAATTTTGATAAGCTATCAAAATTATACAAAAATGACATTATCCACTTGTGTATTATTGCAACGACAAGGAAGTGACAGATGCACACCTTTAGTTTGCAATCAGCTATGAACACTAGGCTAAGGTAATTCAAAGTTTTGTTTCTCTGTTTAGCGTCAGCGGACGAATTGGTTTTGAAATAATCAAACATTTTTTAAAATGTAAACATCAAGGGAACAATATAAAACATACTCCTTACACGAACAGTTAAACGTGAACAGTTATTTTTTATCAATTTTAAAACTATTATCTCATAGGATATTCATAAGTATGACTGAGCCAAAGATACGGTTTCTATCGGTTTGGATTTTTTTTTTTTTTTTTTTTTTTTTTTTTTTTGTCAACACATCAGGTAATGCATGTACTTAAATATGAACTATATTGCATTTGTCCTGCTAAAATGTTTTGTGTTCTTTTTTTCTCTCTCGTTTTTGTATTTTTTTCTTGATAGAAAAAAAGGATTTTGATTGTAAGTCGCACGGTACAAACACTTGGAATAGACTATCATTGATCCGCGTAGATGTACATAGATATGTATTTTAAGACATGGTAGAAAAAATCAACCCTTTCCATGAGGACATGACAAAGGAATCGCAATCTTAGAGATAATGTATATTAAAACTTGAATATAACGAACTCGTTTTGTACGAATTTATGCACATGACGAATCAACAGATAATCCCCAACTGCACCTCAATATAGATAGAATCCTGATAGAAAAAAAAGGATTTTGATTGTAAGTCGCACGGTACAAACACCGGGATTAGACTTCACATTGATCCGCGTAGATGTACATAGATATGTATTTTAAGACATGGTAGAAAAAATCAACCCCTTCCATGAGGACATGACAAAGGAATCGCAATCTTAGAGATAATGTATATTAAAACTTGAATATAACGAACTCCTTTTGTACGAATTTATGCACATGACGAATCAACAGGTAATCCCCAACTGCACCTCAATATATTCTTAGTTAGAAACAATTTATTACGAATTTTATATAACGATGTTTTTCCTATAACATAGCAATGTTTATGACACTTAGTGCCCCAATCAACGTATTTCATACAATTATAACAAAGTGATCATCAACATTAAAATAAAAGTCTATTCTTGATATTTTTGCTAAGCATAAGTAGGTCTACTCTCTAATTAAATACGTTTTGTAAACAAATCTACTTCCCCAAAACAACATTAGCATATTGTTTTGTACAAGGGACACCAATTTTCTAAATTATTTTGTACTGACTTCATCACTGATCTATTAAATTTCTTAAATTGGCGTCTTCCTAGTTCACTTTTTTCATTTACATTTTAAAACCATCCGTAAGCAGACGACATAGGCTGGAATTACTAATTGACGTGGATGAGAAATCGAAGATAGAAAAACGCGTGCCGTCTGTTGCAATGATAATAATTTTATCTCTGATTGGAGAGTTTCAGTCCAGACATAGTCATAATTTTATGATCAAATCAACTGTAGCGTTGAATTAAACTCGAAGTTAAAAACTACGTTTTACCTTTTTTTCAAAATTTCAACTCATTTATTGCTATACATAGACATGTACATGTATTTGGCCAGAAACTTGCGACATTAAGAAGTTGCCAGAGTTAGATCAATAGTGCAAAATAAAGACAACTCTGTGTAACAGATTGTCTTCTGATATTTACAAACGGTAGACGTAATTGGAACGGAAGTTCTTGATTGTGATATCGGAAATAATTAACTGTACACTAGACAGAAGGAAACACTTATCCGCAATGTGTTATGTATGTGTTACAATGTTATACAAGTACAAATGAGTTTGGTTGTAAACGATAGTGGCTTATATTTAATTACTGTTGATCTTCAGTGAAGATATCATATCCCTAGAATACATCCTTTAGATGAAAATCTGCATGAAATTCACACTTGTGTATGGTGAAAAACTAATGTAAGAGTCGAAGGTTTTGCAAGTTATCGTTTAAATATCCTTTAAAATCGAAACATGTCCTTTGACAGACGAGGAAATATGAATTCTGAGTAGAGACTGGGGTTCTAATTCTTGTTTCAAATCAAATCCCTTACACTGAGTTGTTGGTCCTCGCATTCTGACAACGTCTTGATTTTCAAGATTTATGGAAAATAAGTAGATGCACTTTAGATTTTGTTCTTTAAAAGCTATTTGTCTTTTTGCAGGGACCTTTAGTTTTGTCATAGAATAAAACACTATTTAAGGTAAAAATATTTTTAAATGGTTATAAATACAGGGACTATATTTTTATGAAAAGTATCCTTATTCGAAATGAATTGCTTTTTATATTCATTCTGGTTGTTACATGACCACGTGGTTTGGTAGTGCTTGTTAGACGTTGACAGTGATTGATGTAACAGAATAAAATGCACAATAAAAACAAACTATCAAATAAAACTCAAACAATTTTATTACATAAGTCACAAATGTGATCGTATAGTATTTTCAATATTGGAAATAAATTCACTGATAATTTTAAAATGTCAAAAGTTCACAATACTCATAGTCCAACAATGTGTTCAGTTCAATCTCAAGTATGGGCGTTCTCTGTCCGCTCTCCTAATTCTCCTTCCCCACTCTCCGCTGCGATCTGTCTCAATTGCAGTATTTATATCCTGGGAACAAATTCGATTATATATATTGCTGATTTTGTTAATTATGAAGAGAGTGATTGGTTCCATACGTTTATCCTTGTATATAGAAGTTTTCGTATTGAGTTTGTGATCGTATAGCGTGGACAATTAACCCATTGGGAATTATAGTCCCTATGTCTTTCCTTGTATACAGCACTTACGTTTGTTCTGAGTAGATAATTAATCTATTAGTTCCTGTGTGCGAAACTCTATTACTAAATTATGTGGCCTGTTAACCACATTTTGATTACACAGGAAGTAACTTCGCAGTTAACTTCACTTCACAATTTCGTCAGAAAATCGAATAACTTTGCACATTCATCATCAGAGTCCCGACCTCCAAGTGAAGTACACAAATTGATATTCCAGTAGTACAATACTTATCTATCAACATTTTACAAATGAATAAATGAAATTTAGAAAAAATGATTTTCATATTAAAAATCATAGTGTATATACATTCCAGTTTACATAAAATAATGATTCAAATTTGATAGATATAGATGGAACACGACAATTATATTATATTGACCGTATGCCAGACCCGACAACACTGTGTAAGAAATTGGTTTCAGGTCTGTTCTACGGTAAATTTGCTATTATACAGGGAAAGCGGCATATACAAAATTGATAGATGAACAATATATCTAATTATATATTCTACTTGGGTTTACCTTTTACTTAACATTAAATGAAAAGAAAATTTGCAGTATCCTATCATATACGCATAAGATTGGGTTTCAGGTTCAGGGACTATCTTTTGTTAAATTCATTGTTATGCAATTATTATGTTATTGTGATTTGTTATGACTTTATTAAAATCTTTTAAATTATGACCGTTGTTTCATTGATAGGGATATATGATAAGAAAGGTCATTGAATGTATATGCTGAAATATTTACGCCCTCACTCTTGAAGCGGAAGAGCGCCATGAACTCGGGCGCCAACATGTACAATCATTAATATATATATATGTATATATATATATAGTGAACCCGCTTTTCAACGACATTCATTATAACGGAATATTCGGTATCCGACAAAAATTGCACGGTAACAAACGTACATGTACATAAAAAGTACTCATTACAACGGAATATTCGGTATCCGACTCCGACATTAGATTCCGGGAACAAATGTACAAACCTCGGTGTAAATAAACTCTTTACAACGTCGTAACAAAGAACCCACCAGCTGATCTGGCTATTGTTATCATTCTTGATTTACTTCACGGTTGAGTTCATAGGTAAAAATAATTGCCAATAAAAAAATTACATCGTCAATTGTTTTCTAATCTCCACTGATAGGTGATGGCCTAGGTGTCAACAATTAGCGCTTGAATCACCCTTACCTGTACGTCAGTAGGCCTAATGTTTATAAACCATCAGTAGGTTTCGTTTGAACTGAACCGACAGGATGTGAAATACAAGCTGGGTACAAAGTGAAAAAATAAGATTGATAAATAAAGAATAAAAAATACACATAGTTGACGTTAGGCTACATGTTTGTTCCGATGTGGTTACAATGGCCGATTTTAGAATTATTTCAGTACTTGCGATAGCAGTAGACATTTTGCTAAAACTTTATTTATGAAACGCATTTTTCAGCGAATTGTATCAGCAATCTCTGCATTTTTTTATTTTAGCAATGAAGTGTCTAAATCGGAATCTGCAGATTACATTCGGGCATTTTGTACATGATTCATGCATTTTACGACAATGAAAAAATAATTGTGCATCGATGTTAACAAGATTAACTTGCATAAATTTTATTTATATATTTTCAGAGATTTTGATGTTGTTTAAAGTTTATTTATTTACATGAAAAAATATATGCGTTAATAATACTCAAGGGAGCTAACTATGAAATACCTTACACATCAAATTCATTACAGTGACAAATTCGATATAACGTCATTCCTACATGGGAACAAACATCGTCGTTGTAAAGAGGGTTCTATATATATATATAGGAAGACAATAAAACGAAAGAGTCATCAATTCAACGTATATCCTACAAACAATATCGTAGGACTAAAATTAACGCATACAGATGGAAAGGTACAGTTCTATTTTTGCGACCTGAAGCATACCTTTGCTACCTGATATATCTGTTTAATTTCGCCAAATACGCGCCAAATAAAATGAATTATTTTTGAAATACTACATTGAAATGAATAATGATGTTTATCACACGTTAAACAATCATTCGTTTTGTACTGGTAAAAGGAAATATTTACCGAAGTGAAACTACTCCTACAGTGTTATTTAAACTTACATCAATATCAAATTTAGTGGGAGAAAACACGGTATGAAATTCTGTTATGCAATATATAGCAAACCCTCCTCTTATCAGTGATTCGAATTTTGGATAGATCTGTAAGGAATCTCAGGACAATACCAGCAAAAGTTTCCGTAACCTTTCCAACACTAAGTATCTAGATGGTATGCTCTTTTCTATTGTTTAGACTAGTGTATTATGACATGTAGAGTTTAAAAGGTCAAGGTAATATGTAATGCTTCAGTAGAATAACCGCTCACATCAGAATCCATGCTTAAGCACAACATTTTCTTAACATAATATGGAGCGCTTCAACAGAATAACCGCTCACATCAAATCGATTCCAAGCAGACAGTACAAATATTAGTTGAAACTTTTCTTTGTCAAATGTCGTACTTAAAATGATAAAACGTATTAATTTTTGTTATCTTACAGGCCGTAGCAAACCAGTATCACCAGTGTATAAACAAACATGGTCGTCAAAACACTGGCATGACCTTCAAAAGGGTGACCTAAAAACTACTTTTCCGGAGATATAAATTTTGGTATATTTAAAACTTTATATTATACATGTATTTGCATACGCTGTATGATTTCTGGTAGACGAACTCAAATAGTGGCTTTCTCAGTATTCACATGAGATGGTGGGGTGGAGTGACCTTTTGATTAACATACGGATGATTCTATTCACTTTTTTATTATGACAAGCTGTACGGGGAAAACATTTTATTCCTCACTGGATACTCTGTTATCATACATAACTTATGGACGATCACTCTAGTCAATTTAATTTAAGTTAATGTTATGCTTTATTACCAAAATTTTAAACTTGACCAGGTCAAGGAAATGTTCACAAGACTCCATCCCCACCAGGTTATAAGGATTTTACTGTAATACTCGCAGAAGGGGAACAACTCTTGCAGTGTACATCTCGCCATAAATAACACTTATTATGAAGTTGTGTATTACATACTTTTAATCTCTTGATGATGATGAATTTCGTCTGACATGAAAATGTTTGATACAATTGAACCTCACTAATAAGACCACCTAACTGACCGACTCAAAATTGTCTGATTAGTGAGATGGTCTCTTAATTGAGGTTCTGTACTGATTTAATATTAGAGAAGAGACTGAAAATTCATGGATTTAATTGTGAGGTGGTCCCCTAAACGAGGTGATCTTTAGGCGAGGTTTCACTGTATTTACTTTCAGATTAGATTACTGTTGAATCATTTTGATTCAGAGAAACAATACATAAAATAAACAAGATAAAACGAATTGCCTGCACAACAACAGAAAACATAGACAATAGTAATAAAGATTTTAAATAAACTAGTACTCGTTCTTATTTTGAATATTTGAATTTTGAATATTGTTTTATGCCACACTCAACAATTTGGGTTTTATTTTCAGTTATATGGTGGTGGCCAGTTGTCAATAATGGAGGAGAAAACCCGGTTACAATGTACCAATTAAACGGGCAAACCTTCTCACAAAAAATCAGTTCAGGTTCCAGCGGGACTCGAACCTGCATTCTTAAAATATCCACATTGTCGTGTAAAAAGTCAAACTGTGAACCCTGGTAAAACTCTACATGTATAATAATTCATAAAAATGTCCCATGTACAGATATAAGGTTCTTAAAGACCAGTTATCAAGTGGGAGACAAATCTTGAACATCAAAGCTGTTCATTACTTGTCAAAACAGTTATGTCTAGGTTCATCCACATGACAGAATTGTATTTTGTTTTATTTTTGTTCAATTAAAAAAGAAACAACGTTCTATTGATATCAAATATAAATCGTCCATGTGATGAATAGTCAATTAACGATATTTTAATAAGATTTACTTTTTTTTGTCAAAAGATTGCGACGGAAACATTCAAAATTAACATATTTATTGGTACAATGGATAACTTAATTACAAAAATATTTTTAATGTTTTTGTCGATTTCAATGAAAGATTGTCACATGGGTTCATTATTTACAAGTACTGACATTTCTCCTGTATCGCCTGACTCACATCTTCGGCATCTCCTGTATAATTCTTTTCTGACGGTGCCGTCTATGAGACAGAATAGTATACAGTTACAAAACGCCTGTCCACTATCACCAATGGATTGCATATACATCAGAACTCTGTCTGTTGACTCAATTACGTCAAACGTTTCCATGTTAACGGCACGATAGACTGCAATTCCGTACCGAACTGTTCCCCACAGCCGTAGAATATACATAAAAAACCACAGCATGAGGTAATACTCATCCTCGTCACGTAAACGGCTGGCCGATGCCTCTCTGTACCTAATGTGACGTTGAAAATGACGTCGCTGTAACAAAGTTGTATTAATGTAATTAGAGGGGCATTACTTGTGTTTTATTAAAAACAATCATCCTTTTTTTGCTACTTAGATTGATATACAATAACAAAAGAGAGATGTACACAGGCATAAAATTTCGTAAATTCCTAAATATCTTGTAAAAATTGCTTGAGAAACCCAGTTTGACAATTATTCACTTGCAATTGAATAATTGAAACTTAATAATGTTATGTATATTACACTGACTTGATCTTATTTTCACAAAATATACAAGAATACATGCTTCATGCCAGTGTATAACTCCAATTTGTTACTGCAAATCAAGAAAAATAAAATTCGAATAAACTTATGTACTTTTAACAAAAACAAAGTAAATATTTTACTTGCTAAGATGATCTTTACTGTCAATAAGACCACACTAGTTGAGCTCAAATGTAAAAATAAATGTATATTTCCGAAAGAAAAAGTGATACCATACAAGACCAAACAATAAATGTTATTGTATTTCCAAATCAGTCTAACTTTACCCACTGTAAAATATATACCCTAGCTTTTGAGAAGATTACATATCGCAGCAATATGTTACTATAGTATAAAATACTCATCTGGTACCAAAAATACCTGGGCCCGAATTCACCAAATTTACTCAGTACTCAAGCTCAACTTACGTTTCACGATTTTAAGGTAAAACACGCTAAATTTATTCTGTAACTGGACGTGTTTGCATATTGATGGCATATAATTGTAAATAGTGATAAAAACCATTGCTCATTTGAAGAAAACTTCAGAAATATTAAAATATTATTTGAGTACGTACTCAAATTTTGAGTACCGTACTCAACAAATTTATTCATTTTTACAGGAAAATCCTAATTATGACTAAAAAATTTATATGTGAATGATAAAAAAATAATAATATACTTCCTAATCATTCAAACCCAAATATTTTACAAACGATTCTGTAGTCAACATAATGAAATAAAAGTTGAGCTTGAGTATTGAGTAAATTTGGTGACTTCGGGCCCAGGTATTGGATTTATGTATACCCTGGGGGAGTCAGATAAATGATAAGTAAAGTGAAATTAGTCACACTATTTTATACTACACATTGATGCTCATTAGCAAGTCAATTTTGTTTTATTCTAGTTTACGCATCTGGAGATATTTAAAATGATTATTTAAGAGATGACGTTAATCACTTCATTTAGCTATCTTATATAATATAAACAAAGCTACACATATGTTTCTATATTAAAAATTTCAGACCGAGTTGAATCCATTCACTACAACGATTAATTAGTCTGGTGATACGGATAAAAACATTTTTGGTGTTTTGTATTTATTACACGTCACTTATTTAAGTTTATATGTGTACACGAATTTAAATTTCATTCCGCTTTTAACGACGCCATCAATTATTTTGGATGACATGATCCCATTTAAAAAAGTAGCCCCGGCAAAATTTCCATATCCAACCATGTGAAATACGACGCTACGTACTGCATGGGCGTATTGAAATCTGTATTGTAACTGTATGACCATACATGTAATAAATTGAAAATACACAATAAGTGAGTCTTTGTTTTTCTAACGTACACCTGGTCCCATTCCGTTTAGGATTCACAATTTTTCTCCGTGTTAAGACCGTTGTTATATCTAATTTGTGGTGTTCTAATTGACCAGAAGTTCCGAATATCTATTGGTACTTCTTACTTATACCTTACAGATGTTGTTAACATGCTTAATAATAGCTTATCTATGACCCTGAATTCAGTCAATTTTCTCTAAATGATATGGATGTATCAGAGATTACATTACGTGTAATACTGATTGATGGTGGGTCTTTGTTACAAATGGATATAAATTAGAATAAAAAAAAATCTACTATTTTATTTTGTTGTATATGTATACTGTACATCCTGAAGATTTAGACTTTGGTACACAAGATATCTATATCTTAAATGTTGACAATATATTATGATAGTGGTTTTATTACCTGTCTGTACATGTGGATTTTTAGAACAATATACAGAGCTCCGGTTACAACATATGTCAGAATCTCCCATCCTTTTCCTGTTATGGTCATCCAGAAAACTGTAGTTTTCGGATCATCAAAATCCCCTCGTATCCAACACCATGGGCCACTAGATCCGTAAATATCTTCTCCGAGCACATTGCAATAAGCAGCTGTTACTGTTATTATAACTACAAAAAAGGACAAAATGTAGAAATATCAGTAAAACATATTTATAATGCTCCGCGTTTCATTTTCCACCTCGCTTTACGCCACAAATTTTTCCAATTTCCCTATAATTTCATTTGAGGTTTCCCTCAACCTATCGCCAAAAGCGTTTATGATGCAAAATTTGGAATTAACACTGACGACAGTATAACGAGTATATTGTATCGGTAATATCCCGAAATCGTATCATTGAAATTATTATAAATGTTTCCAATATAAGATTGGATCGTCTTAGGTTTATCGACTTCATTTGGTTAGAACGTTCACTTCGCTAGCGAGATACCCATGTGGGGCATAAAATTGAGTTTCTCTATCACAATAGGTATCTGACTTAACCCTTTCACCCCTGGATATCTGAGTAGTATGTTCTTTTGAAAGGGTTAAAAACATTCAAAGAACATCCATAGCATTGACAGATGCCCATAACACAAATAATATTTTGACACTTGGTGTAAAGAGACAATCGGCTGTGGTTACCAAAAAAAAATTATTTCGATTTTTTTTTTTTTTTTACTTCTTGTTGTACTACTAGTACCCAACGTACAATAACAAATAACAGCTATAAACAGGCATAACAAATCTAATATTCCTATATATTTTGTGAAAGTATGGTATTAATGTACAAATAGTAAGGTTGAGTTAAACAATTGCAACTGAAAAAAGTGCCAAGCCTGACTTTCTCAAGCAATTTTCACAAATTATATAGACATTTTATGTCTGGTTTTTATTTTATAATTTTTTTTTCTTTTTTTTTAAGGATTGTTTTTCATTTTTTTAACATCATCGGGGTATAAAAACAATTGCTCATGGAAAAAATTCATTGTGCAGTACGAAGTAGTTGTCCACTCGATACTAAATTCATTCCAGAACACTGACTTTGAGTGTTTTCATATGATGTAATGGCGCAACAGCTGTTTTGACATGAGAAGTAATTCTCTTTTCTGATCGCATATACTAATGAAATTAAGGTTTAATTTCATTTTTATATATCATTTTGTAAGAACCTAGTGATATGGACAATTTTGAATACTTATTCTCAGATTTAGTTCGCGATTTTTAATATTCGACCATTTAGTAGTGGCGGGTTAAATGTATCAGAAGAGAATTGCCCGAATGGACTGATAGGCCTACCATGTGCGATTTGGATAGCAACAGATGATAGTTGTTTACAACAAATTTTCGTTTGAATTCTGATATTTTATCAGTGGAATATATCACAGAAAGTTTAAGTGTGACTGTTAATATTCGTTCATGACAACTGGAAGTAGCCATTCTATTTGATATTTTACCAATCGCTGAATCAGTTGGGAAATGCCGTGAACTGTGAAGGGGTGACGATTTCGTAAGTAGACCTATTTCAGTATATAGGCTAGCCCACTAGCAAATCCTTCAAATCAATTGAAACAAGACAAATGCAGATTATGTTGTGAAATAACAAACTTTTATTGTTCTGTTTGAAAGATATTTATCGACACGTTCGTTATGGAAAATCCGTGTAGGCCTATAAAGTATAATAGATCCATATGAAATTCAGAGTTCAGTTTTTTTTTCCAGCTGATCATATAGAGTATCCCGTCAATTTACTGAGAAACCTATGAACACTACTTATGCTCGGCATTAACATTACAGGTTGTGAAAAACAAGATGGGCCTGGTAATTAGCCTAGCAATAAATAGGATTTAAGGTGAACTGAGAGTCGATTTCACGCGATGCGAGTGACGAAATGTTTCTGATAGGAATAGCCTATATGGTGACGGAAAAGCAAGCTGTTTATCAGAGATGCAGGTCAAAATTGCACTAGACCAGACTCCCTTTTCAACTTACATACAAGCAATATAACTACGAAGCAAATTTACATTTCTGTGGCCTGTGTTTCTTTTCATAACATGTCCTAGATTTATTGCAATAGGCCTATGATATGGGCATCTACTTTGTGCTACAGATGCAGGCCTAGTCTTGTGTTTTCGATTTCTTTCAGTGATTTTTGTTTGTTTTGTGGTAATTAATTGCTTGAAATAAAAATGTGTGTTATTTTATTCTTTATTGATTCATTCATGTGTTCACAGAATACTTGTCCGACAAATCGCTGCCGTTACATGGTCTCTTAAAGGGAAAGGGTTTCTTAGATGTTCAGGTATTCCTACGCCAGCTAGCGGTTAACACTTAGATCACGTGACGACTCACTGGTTTAACTGATACAACAATACGGACGTTCTGCATAACTGTAATGAAGAAATTGCAGTCGGTATGTAAATATTTGCTATTATATATCAATCTATGTAGTAAAAAGGGGGAGTTGAAGACAAACATAGCTAATGCCCATTAAAACTGTTGAAGTTTATTTTTGTGGAAATTCTGGCAGGCCGCAGATTAACAATGAAACATTAATAAATATTGTGTGTACTTCCACAGTAAAACACTTTTATCACTTGCCAACATTTGTACAATGTGTTTATAAACAACGAGAGTATGGCGAGCCGGCCTACCTCAGTCGGTAGCACGTTCGACTCTAACATGATCGTGAGTTCAAATCCAGCCGGCGGCAGGTTGGTTTCCTGTCCTTCAGATGATAGAGTAAATATCGAGGTCCCATGTCGCAGTAGGTGTCAGCACCTTAACGCATAGGCCAAATTTTGAAGCCCTTCATCGGCATTTGGTCACGTATCCATATGAGTGAAAGATTCTTTAGTGGCACGTTAAACAACAATACAACAACAACAAGCGTATGGCCACATGTACCCTATTTAAGAACAAGAGCTATCTCTCGATTTGTCCTGACTAATTTGTTCGTCTACATTGTTTTCTATTTTGTTGAATCATAAACATACGCTGCCTACTTAGAAATTGTATTTGTCATAGATACAGACGGGAAATTAACAACCAAGCTATGTGACAAACGTGATGAATTTGGGTTTCCATATTGTCAATTTCGCACATTTAAGTAGTAATATATCTTTATCGCATACATATAAATATATATATATATATATATATATATATATATATATATATATATATATATATATATATATATATATATATATATATATATATTTGTGTGTGTGTGTGTCACACATGATCCGATATGTCAGGGCGCGTTTAACATAGAAAATTACTTATACAGAGACAAACCACTTACTGATAATGAACTACATTTAATATCAACAAATTCGATGTTCGATACTGCTTATTGAAACGTGAGTACCGATATTAACTAGGATTAGTCCTCACCTGTTGACCTTTGACTTTGACTGTGGACTGGGGGGTGTGATTCTTAATGACGAGATGTTTACTCCCTTCCATGACACTTGCCTATCGCGAAGCAAACTGGTAGGCTTTCTATCAAAAGTCAACTTAGGTTCCTGCTGGTCGACGGGATTAAGATAAACAATTTCATTTGAAGGTGTACAAATGTGGACTTTACATTCCCTTGTACAGTACATGCAAATACTGATAAAGTTCTTCGAACTAACAATTTACAATGGATCATGACAATTGAACATCACATAGAGGTCAATAAGAAAACGGTCTATCTGTCCGATAAAACCAAAACACCGAAGATTCTCATAAAGTGTGGGCTAAAAGTTTGATAACATTTGATTCATCTATTACAAGGGCGTTTTATTGAAAAACAATTAAGGCAACTTAAGTATGCAATAATCAAACAGATGAATTAAAGGAAATGAATAACTGTCACGAGCTAGATTATTAGACTTTGTACTTAGATGGAAAAACACCTGCTTTGTTTACAACATGGGCGCAGACATTTTGGACACCCAAAGTTGTGTGGAGGGTAAAATGAGCCCAGCGATCTGATTGGTCATTAAATGAAAAAATTAGTTTTGCCATTAATAAGTGAAATAAAGGTGATAAAAAAGATACATGAATATTGGTAGTACTTTGGAAATTACAGGGTTGACGGTTGAAAATTGAAAGGGAGGGGTCATATGAGAATAGATATTTTCCTTTGGTGCGGAATACTACGAGTTGTAAACAAGTGAAAATTTGAAGTAAAAATGCAACGGCAACCTATACTTTTGATTGCAAATTTTGTTATCAAAAATATTGATCTTTCACCACAGGGTACTTATTTGACCCAGATATAATAAACATGGGAGTGACAGTGACCTGAAGTTTTGTAAATTAGCATTGAGGCCTATGGGAAAATATTTGGTGGTGTCTGTCCAGATCGCATTTGTTCAAAATCCTGATTTACAAGTACGAAGTATAAAATTTTATTTCAGTAGTTTATCGAAATCTCCAGGATGTTGTTTTCTCTGGTACAACGATAGATATATTAAGAAAAGTGTATAATATCAAAATTTTCTATTGATATTTGCAGCTTTCACCACCGTGGTTCTTCAGACAAAAACTGTTGTTATTAACAGTTATATTTGTTCATGGTTGATTATATATATATAAATATATATATATATATATATATATATATATATATATATATATATATATATATATATATATATATATAGTCAACACTTTTTAACGAGATCGTATACAACGTAATACCTGTTAGAGCGAGGACATATCTCTTCCCCCATGCCTTTCTTCTTGTATTAGACTTTTAAACCTGAACAATGAAATCCGGTTACAACGAAGTTTAACCTTACCTCCCTTCCACTTCGTTATAAGTGGAAGTGACTTTATTTATAACATACCACGTGCCGAGAACTTGATCACTTGTGTTAATAACCATGTGTTGGTTGTAGCGAACATAGGGAGATACTTGATTTATGAATATGCAGAAATCGCTAATACTATTTATTTGGCGTAAATATATCATGATTTATGGTATCTTCACTAAGACCCTGTATTACGACAACATACCCGTGTCACCATAATCATATCATACGTTCTACATACAAAGTTTGAGGACCAAATTTTCAAACAAACAAATAAACGCTCAAGGTAATCGATAAGGAGAGGATTAGTTCAAAATGTTAAATAAAAGTTATATTTGTGTCAAGTATTTTGATTCTTCTGAAGAACAAAACAAATATGTTTCTGTCTCCCGTGGAGACTCGTTCTTTAAATTTTAAAGTACAATGATCCATTGATCCAATGATTTAAAAAAATTAAATAGGGTTAAAATCATAAAACCGAAATGAACATTTCTTGCTTGCGTAAGGTCAATCTTTGGAGTGACGTTCAATGCTAGACCGACGTTAATCACGTTAATATATATATATATATATATATATATATATATATATATATATATATATATATATATATATATATATATATATATGTGTGTGTGTGTGTGTGTGTGTGTGTGTGTGTGTGTGTGTGTGTGTGTGTGTGTGTGTGTGTGTCCCCTGATGAATTGAATGATGGGTATAGACATATCCTGGGCAGATCTAATATGTCAATATTTACTGTTTAGAATGTTATCAAAACAGGATTTAACATCGAAGTCAATTTCGAAGTTATTGGAAGCCAAATATTTCAAGCTGTTGAACGAACTTCACACTACTGAAACCAACCCAGTAGATAGATAGATAAATAGATAGATAGATAGATAGATAGATAGATAGATAGATAGATAGATCGATCGATAGATAGAAATATAGATCGATAGACAGACAGACAGACAGACAGACAGACAGATAAGGATCTGTACTCACGTGGAAGACCCCAAGATAAGGCGTGAGAAAGTACTTTCGTTTTCAGTCGAAAACACCATCCTGATTGGTATACTAGCGTTAGTAAGAGATGCAGCGCGATCACAATAGTCCACGCAAATGAAGCTAAAGTCGATGTGGTTGTTATAAAGCTTTGGATAACACATATCTCATCTGTGCGATTATTATGGTAACTGTCTGTATTTTCAAAATGCCGAACACTGTAACGAATCGCTCCTAGTACATTTCCAACAGCCGTTATTAGATCGGCTATTGTTAAATACAACAACAGTCGTCTAGTCTGGTTTTTAGCTTCGTCTACAATGCAGTACGTCAGGAAGATGATAAACGATCCAAAAATCGACAAACCACCGCTTATATAGGTAACTATGACAACTGATGAGTCCGGTGTCCTTAGAGGGTCGGAGTTGTTGGTCGGTATATAACCCGCTGTGGTAGTTATTTCACGAGTGAAATGTGTTGTGGTGTTATCCATATTTAACTGCAATATACGTCGCGGGTAATAATGCGTATATTGAAAGAATATTTAACTCGTTTATACTTCCTCGTGTGAGTCAATATCTACTAAATATAGACTGCAGTGGAATTAACGAAACGTTAGGCAATTTTCTGTAAACATCTCGCCGGTGTTTAAACGAGAAAAAGTGTCTAACAAATCTGACAATTTTGTCAGCGATACAAATAAATGTTCCCGTATTTCAAACGACACGCTAAATAAAGCCATTGAAATTTACAACAGGTAAATAACCTTTGTAAAGATATTTAGGCCTGATCATAATACGTAAATCTAAGGTAATTTTCCTTGTAGCCATATGGTATATTCTGAAATAATATTTCTTAGATAGCTGTTTTGTTAGCACTATTTCAGGATTTAAAACTTAAAAAAAAATACATACACTTATTATCATACAGTTAAAATACAGAATCCAATACGTCCATGCAAAACGTAATGTTGTATTGCACTGTAGATGGATACAGACGTTCTACTGGAACTACTTTATTAAATGAAATTCCACTCATCAAAAATATTTGATAACCTCAATTTCATTCTAATAATAATCTTATAAAAGTATTCAATGTCACATTCATGACTTGGCGTTTTAGCATTAGTATATATTTCCGGTGCGGTATGCATGCTGAAGGAAGAATACATATTAAAGTCATGTAGACAATTAAATGAACAAGTGGCCACAAGTTGTTTCTATCCGTATCATCAGACAACGTTTTAGCGGAAGGATTAAACTCGAACTACGGTCTCGTTGAATCATTCCGCTAAAACGACATCGTTAAGTCTGATGATACGTCACAAGATCTCTATTATCTATAAAAATGAATCACCTCACTGCACAAATTTTAAATCGTCTTCCACGTGTCTCTTTTATATGCCTCAAGCCTCCTTGTTTACTTAAATGATGGACGCCCGCTCTATGTTTGACTTAATTTGTGTTGGGGAGGCTCCATGGCAAAGTAGTTAGGACATTGCGTTTCAGTCATGAAGTCCCTAAATTCTGGTAAGGTTGGTTTGAATTAAGCTGATTTTGTGGGGAAGTATACCATTTTACTTGAGTTAAGGCTTTCCGAGTACATTTTAACCGGTTTCTCTCGCCCACGGTTAATAAGCGACCGTCATTATATAACTAAATCAAAGTACTGAAAGTACCGAAAGCCGGACTTACAAACGACCAAGTAATAATATTGCATATTTTCATTCTGACGGTGTTTTGGATTCATCAATACTCTCTTTCTTTAATCATACATAGGCCTTTATCTATCTAAAAATCCATTCATACATTTATTTATTCATGTATATATGTAGCCTATACAATTATTTGTTTATCTTTCTATTTATATATCTATTTATTCATATACATGTATTTATTTATTTATCCATCTATTCAATTATTTAACCGTTTATTTATTTGTTTAACGATATATTCATTATTTTGTTTATCTATCCATATAATAATTTGACTCTGCCAATCTATTTATTATTATCTAATAATAATCTGTTTATTTATGGATATTATAAACATAATACCAAAGTTATAATGTTCAAGACTATCGTTTCTGTCAATTGGACTTCATCAGTTGAGCTTCAGTTTTACAAATAGGTTTTCTAAAGGAAAAGGCGAAAAAATAAATCAAATGAATAGACAAATCCGTCTAAGAGTAATCACTGTAAAAAGATGACTATCTTAGCTTTTGAAAAATATATAATTTAAATGGTGTCATCGGTGCCGAAGATTACTTTAGTATAAGATTATCAGCTGGTACCGAAATACCATATGTATACTCTTGTATACCAAAGTTATAATTCTCAAGACGATCGTTTCTGTCTATTAGACTTCATCAAATGAGTTTCAATTTTACAAAAAGGTTTCTAAAGACAAGGTGAAAAAATAAATCTAAATGCATAGCCAAATCCGTCTAAGAGTAACTACTGTAACAGGATGACTATCTTAGCTATTGAAAAATATAGAATTTAAATGGTGTTATCGGTGCCAAAGATTACTTTAGAATGACTGTTTCATAAAAGATATCAGTGCATTTAGTTCTCATTACTGAGTGAGCTAAACACAGAAACATACACTGTATTTAGTAATCCTGAATCTGCCTTTTAAAGAACACAGTTAAAGCTAGTCCCAGGGCGGGTTTGATCAAACGTAGATATTTTAGACTAAACATACAATGTGTGTACAACATGATACAAACTATGCCGACAGAAATGTTGATGCTGTGGACTTAAAATTGGTATCCAGGGGCATGAATTTCATTCAGCATAATTCGTGCTTGTCTTAAAATTTTGTGATAACTAAATTTTGATACCTCACAACCAGATCCTTAAGAAGGAAATGGTTATATTGAGAAGTACATTTTACAAGTGTTCAACTGGTAAATATTTGAATATGAATAATTATAAATATATGCCTGGATGTGAATGTCGCCATGTGAATTGCACCGTACCTCTCATTCATATATATATATATATATATATAACCAACAACACTGTATATCCTAGGGTGTCGGATCGAAGAAATAGATACAAGTGAGGAAAAAAACTAAATAAAGTACTAAAATGACTAACGACAAGGACATTATAAGTGTCAAATTTTCGGGTCGACCTGTCCCTTCATTGGGACAAAACAATTAAAATAACATGAAAAACCGTCAAAACACGAAATTCAATCTGATAAACTGTACTCAATTTGGCGGAATCCTTTTGTTTGATTTCCATTTTCGTTTATTAATTGCATTATCACGGTGCACTTGTAAAATGTAGCATTTTTTCACTCACCAGTTGTGTGTGTGCCAGTGGATGTTTGCGTGCGAGTGTGTATGTGTAGGTTTTTTCATGTTATATTAATTATGTTGTCCTGATGAAGGGACAGGTCGTCCCGAAAATTTTACATTAATTTTGTCCGTACCGTTAGTCATTATATATATATATATATATATATATATATATATATATATATATATATATATATATATATATATATATATATATATATATATATATATATAGGTGTATATTGTATCTTTAAGAACAAGTGGGTACCAAAAGGCGAACAGGATATTAACCTACAACATGTCCTGTTCAGATCAAGATGGATTAAGTAACTACTTAGAAATTACATGAATCTCTCGGATGAGACTTAAAACTGAGGTATTGTGTCACGGAAGGTGTGACTCGTAAATGAATCTTACTGCAGTGGTGTTATTCAAAAGCAAATTTCTGGTACATTACACCCAACGATTCAAATAAGTTGTAAATTCTTGGCGGGGTGCTAAGCACCATTAAAACAAAACAAAGATCAAATTCTGTTTGGTCATTAAATTATAAAAGTAAAAAAATTATCACATAATATTTGAATGGATCTTATTTTGTTACAAACACATATAGCAGACATTACTTGATATTTTGTAATTTTCAGAAACTAGAATTTACAGAGGGTTCTGGTGGTCAACCATCACTACCAACAGCATCAAAATCAATCGAGTCTATACATGAGAAGCTGGATGATTTATTACGAGAAAATTCCGATAATGAGGAAATATTGGACTGGATAGAGGTTAGTATGATCCTAGATAATCTAGAGGAAAAACTCTATAAAAGAGTGTCATTTAGACTCATTTCTTAGTTGTATTGCTACTTTAAAATATCCAGACAAATACTGAATGTATTTATATTCAAAAGAGAGATATTTTGTCACATATTGCAAGGATTTGGGGAGTGTATATGCGGTATAATCAATAGATTGAGACGGAAAATTAGATAACTTTATAACAATTTCCTGTTGCTTATCTCTCACTTGTTTCTGACTTATGTCTACATATTGTTCTGCTTTGTAAATTTAGGAAAATGTAGAAAGTTCAACTATAAAAAGCAGAAAATTTGCCCGTGTCTTAATGACCGTTGTCTGCCGAAGTGCAATAACGGGTAAGTACTGTATTCCTATGGTTTACAGCCTCGAAAAAAGTTTCAGAAAATTGACATCACGCAATTTGGAATTGGTACTTAAGATGAATATTCACTTGATTAGTAATAGAATGAGCTTGTCATATGTTTTCCATAGATCAATGTTCATTTCCAAACATCACTACCACATCTTTGTTTCTCTTTCGTCAATTTAGTCATGAACCAATGACATTTTCAGCTTCTTCTCAAGAATATAAAAAATCTCAGATACCAAGGTATAAATCAATAGAATGTCCAGGACATAGATATAAATCCGGCAAAAATGGACAAACACGGACCTCTGGAAACCAAGAGGTGGGATCAGGTGCCATGGAGGAGTAAGCATCCCCTGTCGACCGGTCACACCCGCCGTGAGTCCACGGTCAAGTCCAATGACATACGCGAGGAGTGTATCCTCGTCACAATGGGTACAGACGTCTCAACAACCGCCAACGAAAAGGCAACTCAACATGTCACTCAATGAAACAGAGTAGTCGCAAACAAGACTATTATACAAGAACCAATAAACAAATCTTAACCAAACATGAAGGACATTTTTCGTAGGTGATCGTTAAGGGCCATTGGGCCTCTTGTTCCTTGATAAGCAAAATAAAGAATACTGATATGATGTAAACGTCTAAAAACATCTGGTAAATAGTCAGTTTTGTTCTATCTGTGTTCAGGTTCTGGAAATAATGGAGTTTTACTGCAGAAATATTTAGAACGCCAGGCAGAATTTAAACTACAAGCTCTGTATGCTGTTCAAGCTCTAGTAAATAAACTAAAACATCCGGCAGGTACGCCAGTTTACTGTGTATATCCCTCCATTTTTCTTCATCATAAGTTTTTTTATGTTTTGCGTCCACCCTGAAATCAATTACCTCTATCTATTATTTCTATCAAGAAAACAATTTAAAAAGGTTTAAAAATCACAAGACATTTTTATGAGAACAAATTCAATTTTATACACATATTAGTATTTCCCCGATGTATGTACAAAATAAGAACACATTAAACTTTAAAATAACCTATAGAACGTTAGTTGTCACAAAGAAGAAAGCAAATCTTCATGTCTAGCTCTTCACCTTATTTTTATGTTCCAATTTTTCCCCTAGATGTAAGATTCTGTGTTATGATCTGAAAACCTATCTATCAGCAAATGCTATTGCTAAGCAGAAACAACATTTAGGATGACCTATATAAAGTAACCAACCAAAACATGACCTAATTGTAGCCACATGTAACTAGCACCCATGGGTCAGTTTTGTATCAACTTCCCTGATGCCTTGGGACAATATTTCAAACTTTCCCAAACACCTGTGAGTTAACTATAATATTAATGAAGCGCCTGTTATCCTGTTCATTTCAAAGTTTGACTCCTGAGTTTTATACTTTAAGAATGATGCTCAGATGATTTTTAAAGGGCTGTACGAGTCGTTTGTTTTAATTAACTGATCAGACACTTAACATTTTCGTATTTAGGAAATGTCAAATTAATTAATTAATTGTTCTTCAAATGTGTAGAGGAAAATAATGGAGGCGAGCGAATGATGTGATTAATTTCATTTTATTTCTTCCAAATTCTTTCAGAGGCAAGTGAACAAGTGTCAGTTTTTATAATGTATGATTTTTAATTTAAGTCACATTAAGTCAAGCGAGCGACATCTGCCTCTACAGATTAAGCCTATAGAAAATCAAAATTGTATTGTAATGGTTTACATGTTCTTGGCATACATTATGCTAGAGTTATCGCTCATATGCATCATCGTCTTTCTAAACAAAATGTTTCTAGCATTACTAAATTAAGCCAAATGTCCACTTTGGTTTTTTTCCCTAAATTATTGCCTGACATGATGTGGGACGACGTAATACATTTGGTATTTTTACGTTATTGTAGATGCGTGCGGATCTAAGTCTTTAATATTACCATGCCCAAACACATGATTGTCTCCCTTAATTTTGAAACGATGATATATATATATATAATATATATATATATATATATATATATATATATATATATATATATATATATATATATATATATATATATATAAAGAGATTGAAAACATGTGGTCTGAAATGTGAGGTGGTCTTTAGGCGAGGTTCCACTGTATATACTGTATATATATATATATATATATATATATATATATATATATATATATATATATATATATATATATATATATATAATATGCCTATGTATTGATATGATTTTCTTCACCTGTTTCAAGTGTGTTACGTACATTATTTGACACTTTATGATGAGGACGTTATATCTGAGAATGCATTCAATCAGTGGGAGAAAAGTAATGAAGCAGCAGAACAGGAAGGCAAATGAGTGGCAATGAAACAAGTTGTTCAGTTCTTTACGTGGTTACGAGAAACGTATTATTTCAGCGATAGCTGAAAATAGCTACACTTTTAGATAACCAAAATACTGGGAAACCTTTTATTTACTGTTGACGTGTTTATTTGCACATTTATAGTTATAACGACATTGTTATAAACCTTGATCACCAACCATATGTTTTAAAGTAGGCTCACCTTGACAAAAATGTAGTTTGTTTGTTTAAAAGTCTTTGTGATATATGTAGCAAAATAGTCAAAATGAGATTTATATTCTCAGTCTGTTAGCTCAGTAATAAAATGTTTCCTTTTTATGCTTTGGTAAAAATAATTGAAGCAAAAACGTAAATAAAAAAACAGGAAACAATTAGGGTTAATTTTGAAGCACATTTTTAACCAGAACTGTTTATCTTGGTCTCACGTTTTGTTCAGAGATGGTTTATGGTAATATATCCTCTTTTGTGTTTTGATATAGGAATCAGATATCCCAAATTATTAATATTTCGGTTGCCCAAGAGATTAATAGAACCAACCCCTCCCATGGTGATATGATGAAGGAATCTCAACCCGCGGCTTGCTAATGGTTGTCCTTTTTTCATGTTGTCATAGACAAATGTACGTTCTGCTATAAATTGAAACAGAAACATTTAATATAATATTTCTGACTTTTGTTATCTTTAGTTTTTCTTCCAGTGCTTATGCCATTTGAATGATTAACATACATAATTTTCAGGTGTAACGTCAAAAAAATCGTCCTAAAGTAATTTTAATTAATGGTGAATTCAGGGTAAAATAAATTTCCATTTGCTTCCAAAGGGTCCAGTGATCAGAACATTACACGTTGAATCGTGCAGTTAAGGGACGCCCAAGGTGACTATAATGAAACTTACGTGTTGGAGGTGGTTTTTTCCTATGTACAGATTTTAATTGGAGTATCGGCGAGTGCGATGTAAACCATTAAAACAAAATTCACACCCATTTATTACCATATACAGACAAGAAATTCAAAACCAGGCTATGCGACAAACGGCACGACTTCAACTTTACAATTGTACATTTTCCACATTTAAGTAGTAATATGCCTAAATCACCTGCATGCGGTGTTTTTAGCTCACACATGATCCGATATACCAGGGTATGTTCAATACATGAACATTTCATATTCAGAGGTAAACTACTTACTGACACAGGGTTATCGAAAATCATTTTTGATATCAACATTCCGCACAATTTACAGTCGGTATAATAGCCTCCTTTGCGTCTGCTTTGTTTCACTTTATGGGGTGTAGAGTTAGCTGTCCGGAAGGGAGGATTTATTCCTCACTTATTTCATTTGAATATGACCCACGGCGGGTGTGACCGGTCAACAGGGGATGCTCACCTACAGGGTATGTTCAATACATGAACCATGAGGCAACTACTTACTGACACATCGAAAATCATTTTTCATTGGATTTCCAGTCGGAGCTCCACTTTATTGTTAGCCCAGGGAGGATTTATTCACTAGATACGGCGGGTACCGGTCAACATATATGGCACCATCATCTCTGGATTTATATGTTTGCCCAATATAGATATATATATATATATATATATATATATATATATATATATATATATATATATATATATATATATATATATGATATAATATATATAATATATATATATAAATATATGTGTGTGTGTGTGTGTGTATATATATATATATATATGTATCCTGGACATCCTGAAGATTCCATATCCAAAGATATCGTAAATATATTTTCTACATAATTTAAAGATACAGACCAAAAAATGAAACAGATGTACTTATGCAGTCTAGTGCCATTGTGGTTTATTCTTGGGTAAGGTCTTGGTTTTGGAAATAATAAAGGGACATTTTACACAACCAGGACATTATATATATTTTTTAATTACACTTTTGGACGTAGAGTAGTATCATGCCGCTATGTCTGTCGTCTTCCGTTCGTTAAATTTCGATTTAAACGTCTTCCTCTAGAACCAATGCAGAAATTTCAATCAATTTTGCACTAAACTTGATCATTGAAATAGGCTTCAAGTCTTCAAACGTGAAGGGGCTAATACATAAGATAGGGTCAAAACTTAATACATCTTTAAAAATCTACTGCTCACGAACCAGTACTCCCTTTAAAATTGTGTACATTTTTTTACTTGGTCAATGTCTTAAATCCATATGTATACAATTTAATTACAAACCGACGTCTCACCACTCCCATTTTGTGACATGTCGCGTAGAGGATCTACCGCAGTCTGCGATGGTGTCAGGCGCTAATGACCTGTCGTAGGTGTGTAATGCTCAACCAATGAAAATGTGATTAACAAAAAGGGAATAGCAAAGAGTAGTAATTTGTTTTATTAAAAGGAAACTGTCAATCTGCAAAATTCCATTGGAATATCTCTGATGATTCCAATATATCCAGAGTTATGAAAATAAATTTGCACTTTCGGATTTTGTGTGCTCAATGATGTTTAAAATTTTAAAAATGTTTACATCTCTTTGCCATTTGATCGCTTACAAGATTGTGTAAGTCGCGTTTTCATTGGTCGAAAATGACATACCTACGAGATCATTCGCACCTGACCCCATAACAGAATGCGTTAGATCTTATACGCGACATATCAGAAAACAGGAGCGATTAGAGATTTTTCAGAGTTTTTTTTATTAAATTTGATTATGTCTAACCTGGCGGAATGTTCTATGTATCATTCCTTGACCTCAACAAGATTAAATTTCAGGTAATGCAATAAAAATAACAACACGTTTACTTTACGCTGTCAACAGTAGTCGTTCCTATTTGTCACCATACCTACCACAAACCAATTTATGTGTAAGCTGTCATAAGCGGAAGTGGGGAGCACCATCCGTATGATAACCAGAGGTTACTTTGATCGGCGAAATAAATATACCAAGTTTGCGAATGCAATCGAAAGCAGAAACGTGCCATAGGGGTGGGGGGGGGCTGGCTCTTCAAATCACATAGATTATGGTTTTATACAAATGCTTAAACTGATTGACGTTTCGTTTACAAAAATACACCGGTACTAGAAAGACGTCAGGACACCAGAATTGTGACAAAGTCATTATCAAACAAAAGTAAAAGAAACAGAATATATATATATATATATATATATATATATATATATATATATATATATATATATATATATATATATATATATATATATATATATATATATATATATATATATATATACATATATATATTTTTTTTTTTTTTGACATTGACATTTAATAGGAATAGCTTCTGACAGGCCGATATGATGTCACAATGGAATGAAACGGTGTTTACATTTGATGCATCACTATGAACCACTATTACATACCGATGTCCATATCCGTCTCCTAAGAATAACGACATTAATATTTTTTTTTCATTTACATTTTACGGTTTTTATAATAGCTTTTTGTGATTACTCTGTTTCACTTAATGAAATATTGAGTTACCGGTTCAATAGACATTGATGACTAGCCTGTACTGATTGCGACAAGGATGTGTTCCTCATTTATTTCATTTGAATTTGATTGTGGACTCAAGGCGGATGTGACCGGTCGAAAGGAAATGCTTACCCTTACCTGATCCCATCTCTGGATTTCCAGAGGTCCGTGTTTGTCCGATATTCACCAGATTTGTATCTGTATCCTGGACATCCTGAAGATTTATACTTTAGGATGTAAACTTTTTATGTTTAATATTAATGAAAATCAGTTTGATTTTGGCGCAGTTAATTTTTCGCGGGTTTAGTCTTTTACGGTAAAACCTCTGGACTCCGAACAATCTATATTTTTTCCAAGGATGTCATGTAAATGCAGTAAATGGACAGATACCACGCCTTTATTGCAATTCCACCTAAATTTAAATGTAGTGGATAATTGGCGAATAAAGGGACATGTTAAAGTTGTGTGGAATATTAATAACATAACTTTATATTTATATCCATAGTACATGTATTTAACATATAAATACATTTCATTTCTATCATACAGATAATTAATGTACACTGTCTTGTATTATAGAAAAAAAACAGTTCATAAGATTGAAAGATCTAAAATAAGTTTTCATTTAAAAAATAATTTATATAACTTTTTTTCTGTCTGACAGCAAGCCAGTTGTTTGTTCCATGTCTCCGAGATATGGCATATCAACAGCAAGTCGTATTAATAAATACACAGCGTAATGATTTCTAAAGTAATATGCCACGTGGCACCACAAAATACTCATTATTTCTTTGCCCAACAGCACACCTTCCCCACACTCGAAATACATTATGAAATACATGTCCTAAAGGAACTTTTCAATGCAATGCATAGTTTCGGGATATTACAAGATAAAACTGTATTCCACATTTTAGAATTCATAAAACATTCATCATTTATTTTTAATCTGAAAGATGATAAAACACACACACACACACACACACACACACACACACACACACACACACACACACACACACCAATGTTCAAGAAATGTAATGTTTCATATTTTTGTAGAAAAAATAGTGTTATTTTATGCAAATGGTTTGGGTCCACAAAAAATCGGTAAGTCATGTCCTCAAAGTTACACACGTATACACATATAGATACATTGTCTACTTATTGCAAGGCAATTCAGTAATCTCATATAAGACAAAGGGTGTTCATGTTTACAATAAATCGTATTTATCAATAGAAAATGTTTTCAAAAATAGAATACTAAGGCTGTGTATTTTGTCCCTCTTTCTTAACTGGTCAGCAGGCTTTACCAGAAATTTTGCTCCTTCTGTGACTGAAATTGAACCACTCAAGGTAGGTGCTGGAGACACCTGAAAACAAAGACTTCAGCATTCTAATAGAGGAACCTGGACTCAACACACTTCCTGGAAACCCTACATACACTCTCACCAATTATTTCATCTCTGAAATATTAGATACTTGTAAATTCGTTCTCACGTCGTTTAGAATACCGACAAGTGACACGGAACTTGAATTGCTTACATTTATTAGATTTTGAAGATGCATAAAACTCACTTTAAAGACCGATTCATTGCGCGGTCATATAAGTGGTGCTCTATTAAGCCTTTATCAATTGTATCCACCAAACTACTTACATATATTAGGCATGGTCTTCAGATGTAGATCCTAATGAATCCAAAACAGTTTAAATTAAAAGTCTCCGAATTTCAAACGTATTATTACAAGCATCATATTTTTTTTTATTTTTCTGCCCTTTACACAACAATTCCTCATCAGCAACAAGATTAAAATATGTTAAACAAAACTCCTTTGTATACAAAAAATGGAAATCGCAAATATAAATATATTTATTTAGTGTTAGGTTATGAGGAACCACATATGGTGAAGACAATATCATCAAGATGCTAGAGTTTCTAGTAGACAATATCTTCTGGGTTTTTGTGAGAAAGGTTTTCCAGCAAATTTTCGGCATTCTTAAGGGTAACAATTGTGCACCTCTCTTGGCTGACATCTTCTTGTAATGCTACGAAACGGATCTTATACTATCCCTGTCTTTTACAGGCAATAAATAGTTTGCATATCGATCCAGTTTCATTTACAGGTACATCAACAACGACCTGTCTATAAATAATTCGGAATTTCAAAATTAACTTGGCCAAATGAATCCTGTCAAGCTTGAGGTCAATGAAACGACAGATAGCAAAACGTCTGCTTCCTATCTTTATTTACTCCTGTCGACTGGAAAAGATGGTCAATTTCACACCTCCCTTCAAGACAAACGCGACGATTTCAATTACCAAATCACGAACTGCCCGTTCTTAAGTACTAATGTTCCATCTTTTCCTTTCATTTTACAACTTATACATTATAACAGGGCATGTTCCTCTTATAAATATTTAAACGACGCGCCAATACGCTACTCACACAGGGTTACGTCGTTGAACGCTTGAAATCACCACTAAGGAAGTTTTATGGAAGACACAGGGATCTTGTTAAACAATACAAATATGTTGGACAATAAAAACTATATATATATATATATATATATATATATATATATATATATTCTGGTGAGCCACCTTTAGAACATATAGTAACTGATTGGTTGGTGATCAAGGTTTGTAGCCATGTGTAATAACTATAAATGTGCGATTAAACACGTAAAAAGTAAATTAAAGAGTTTTCAAGAACTTAGTGTATATAAAAGTGTATTAATATTCAGCTATCGCTGAAATCTTCCGTTTCCCGTAACCACGTAAAGAACTTATCAACTTGTTTCATTGCCAATTCTTTGCCTTCCTGTTCTGCTGGGTCATTACTTTTCTCCCACTGATTAAATGCATCCTCAGAAATAATGTCCTCATCATATAAAGTGTCAAATAATGTACGCAATACACCTGAAACAGGTAGCAAAGTCATATCAGTACATAGTGATATTCAATATCTCCTTTTCAAAATAAAAGGAGAAAATCATGCGAATAGCCATGTCAATTTTAAATAACTAGATCCACAAGCATCTAAAACACTGTAGAAATACAAAATTCATTACTTCCGCCCACGACATGTCAGGGAATATTTTTAGGGTAAAAACACGGTGAGTCTTTGGTAGTTGTGAAATACTAAAAACATTTTGTTTAGAAAGATCCGCGTTGTATATGGCCGATAACTCTAACAAAGTATGCCAAGAAAATGAAACCATTTCAATGCAAACTTGACTCTATATAGGATTAATCTGTAGAAGCAGATGTCAATACATATTGGTTAATGTGACGTGAATTAAAAATTATACATTATAAAAATTGACACTTGTTCACTCGCCTCTACAAAGTTTCTCGTCTCTGAAAAACGAAATTGGAAGAGAAAACTAAAATTCATCAAATTACTCGTTCGCCTCAAATATTTTCCTCTACACATTTCAAGAATGACTTATTAATCTGACATTACATGAAGATAAAATGTTAAGCCTAGGATTAGTGCATTAAAACAAATGGCCCGTACAGACATTTAAGGGTCATCCAGGCATCATGCTTGAAAATGAAGCTCAACATTGGCTAGTAACATGTGACTACAATCAGGTCGTAATTTTGGTTGGTTACTTTATATAGGCCATTCCAAGTTATTTCTCTGTTTGGCAATAGCGTCTCCTGATAGATAGGTTCTGAGATCATTAAAACAGAAAAAAAATCGCGTACAACTAGGTGAAAAAATTGAAACATAAACCTAAATTGAAAAGCTAAATATTTTAAAGTTTAATTTTGGTTTTATTTTGTTCACACTTTTGGAAAATACTTCAGTGTGCATAAAATTACATATGTTCTCATAAAAATGTCTTGTGGTTTTTACGACTTTTTGGGTATCTTCTTGTTAGATAGATGTTTTTTTTATTTCAGGGTGGACGCAAAACATAAAAAAAACTTGGAATAACCCATGATGAAGAAAAATGGAGGGATATACACAGTAAAAACGTACCTGGCGGATGTTCTAGTTTATATACTAGAGCTTGAACAGCATACAGACCCTGTAGTTCAAATTCTGCCTGGTGATCTAAATATTTCTGTAGTAAACATCCACGCATTTTAACGGTATCTGGTACTACCCTGGCACTATTTCCGGACCCTGAACTCAGAAAAAACAAAACTGACTTTATATCAGACGTTTACATCATATCAGTATTCTTTATTTAGCTTTTCTAATATATCAATTCCAAACTCCGGATGTCAATTTTCTGAAACTTGGTTTGCGAGGCTGTAAACCTTAGGAATACAATATTTACCTGTTATTGCACTTTGACACACAGCGGTCATCAAGGCACGGACAAATTTTCTGCTCTTTATTGTTGGGTCATCTACATTTTCCTAAACAATACAAAACAGAACAACCTGTAGACATAGCTACAATGTAGTAGTGTGAGATAAACAGAAAAAGTAGTGTGAGATAAGCAGCAAAAAGTTATTATGTATTTATCTGTCCATCTCAACTTGTCGATTGACCAGTTGTAATATATATATATATATATAAATAAATATATATATATATAATATATATATATATATATATATATATATATATATAAATAAAAATAAAAATACCGGGGTATACAATCCCCAAAACCTTGCAAGATGAGGCAAAACATCTATTTAAGAAAAATATAAATATCAGTATTTGTCTGGATAATTTTAAAGTAGTAATACAAGTAAGAGCTACGTCCAAATGAAAATATTTTATAAAGTTTTTCCTAGTTTATGTAGCATCATACTGACCTCTATCCAATCAAATATTCCCTCATTATCAGAATTTTCTCGTAGTAAATCATCCAGTTTCTCCTGTATAAACTCGATTGACTTTGATACTGTTGCTATGGATGGTTGACTACCATCACCCTCTGTAAATTCTAGTTTCTGAAAATTACAAAATATCAACTTAAGTCTCCTATATATGTTTATAACAAAATGAAATTCATTCAAATATTATGTGATAAATTTTTACTTCTATAACTTCATGATCAAACAGAATTTGATTTTTGGGTTTTTTTAATGTTTTTTGCATCCAGACTAGAATTCAAAACTTATTTGAAGCGTTAGGTAATGTACCAGGAATTTGCTTTTGGATAACACCACAGGGATATTATATAGCTTATAATACAAGGAACCCGCAAAAGTGCCAGGAATGATACAGGTCCTTTTATAAGCCATTGGTAGATGCATTCTGACATGCAGTTCTGCGTCGGTTTGTCAATCTGTCAACATCTCAGTAGACTCGATAAAAAGATAACCATCAGGGTAATCATCATCAAATTTGGTACATGTTTCCCATGGTGAAAGGAACACGTACTTTTTCAAGGCCATAGGTAAATTTTGTCAAGAGTTATATGCCTTAAAACTACAAACTAATATCAGACATTTAGAAATAAAAAATTACAAACCTCAACTCACACCGACATATTTGGAGGCACCGATTTCAAATATATATGTCAAATTTGGGAGCAACATACATCGGTAGAAATTTTATTAGGCAGTGACCCGGATGTTTTGAAGTGATACTTAAGAAATTAAGAATAGGTTTGTTTCTTGTTTTACCTTATCTTTTATAAACTGTTGCACCTGTTCATCTGGCATAAACTCATTCCACTGTAGACTTGACTGTCTCCAGAGCATCCCAACCTTTTTGTGACCCTGTATTACAAATATGAATATTATATGTTCTTAATAATTAATATACAAGATCTTTGATTAATATGCCGACAAAATTATAAAGTGAGTACCAACTGAAACACATAAATTCTTTAATTTGATATTTAGATATATCGACGACTTTTTGTCAATTAATAACGACAATTTTCATACACATGTAAATGCGATATATCCCAGCGAACTAGAAGTAAAATTGAAGAAGTACCAATCAATAATCATAACTCAAGTCCATTATAACACGACGAATTAGATGTGCGTGCAAACGGTCTCAACATGAAGAACAATTACGAATCCCAAACGGGATAAGACCAGGTGAACGGAAGGAGTCAGAGTCTTCTGTTGGAATGTCACACCCGTCGCAAATGTTCCATGGAAACCTTTCTAGTTCGATGAACTGGTCAAATTCGGTGAAAAGGTCGAGTTTGGTGATAAGGTCAAGTTCGGTGAAAAGCATGATTGGTGAAAGGAAGTCACTGTCTGTGCCCGTGCTCCAGAATACTAATAATATTGCTAAGAGGGGGACTTCATAATGTCTAACAAGATCCCCGTATCGACCATAAAACTTCTTAAACGACAACTCGAAGCGTTCAACAACGTAACCTTGTGTAAGCAGTTTATTGGCTAGTCGTTTAGAATAAAACATTCATAAGAAGAGCATGCCCTTGCATAACGTATAAGTTGTGAAATGAAAATGCCATAGGCAGGAGAACATGGAATATTACTACTTAATAACTTGAAGTTTGTGATATGGAAATTGAAATCGTCTCGTTTGTCATAAAGGAATGTGTGAAGTTGACCGTCCTTTCCATTCGACAGGAGTAAATCTCGGTAAGAAGCAGATGTGTTGCTTTCTGTCGTCTCATTGATCTCTAGCTCAACAGGATACATCTGGCCCAGGTAATTCTGAAATTCTGAATTATTTATGGACAGAACATCGTCGATATACCTGTAAGTAAAATTGAACCGAAATGCTAACTGTTTGTTTCCTATGGAGAGCAGAGACCTTACAAATTCCGCTTCATATGAATACAAAAAGATGTCAGCCAAGAGAGGTGCACAATTGGTACCCATTGGATGCCGACAATCTGCTGGAAAAATTTTCCCGCAAAAACCACGAAGATGTTGTATACTAGAAACCCCAGCATCTTGATAATATCGTCTTCAGTGTACTTATTATTGGAATCAGAGTGTATTTCATTTGGACTTCACTGTGGACTCAAGGCGGTGTGATCGGTCGACAGGGAATGCTTACTCCTCCATGGCACCTGATCCCACCTCTTTATTTCAAGAGGTCCGTGTTTGTCCATTTTTTTAACAGATTTGTACCTTTATCTTGGGCATCCTAATGATTTGAATTTTGGTATCTGAGATTTTTTTTATATATTTATACATAAAAGATGGCCAAGAAACTGGATATCTATAAATCAATTAAAGGAAACATTATACAAGACAAAAGAATTTCCCTCAAGTAGTCCATTCTAAACGACATCTCATTAGAGAGGCGTTGGCAGTCGAAAAATGCCCTTTTTACTACTATGAGTGACATACATTAACAAACAAGTGATATACAGAGACACAAAGATATTCTTGAATTTCTATATATTTTATGAAAATTGCTTGTAAAACCCAGTTTTCGTAATTATTCACTTGCAGTTGCAGTTGATTAATTCAATCTTATTACTTGTATATGTATACCATATCGGGCCTGACCTTATTTTCACAAAATATATAGAAGTATAAGATGTCTTTAATTCCTCTGTATTATACGTGTGTAAAAGTAATAAACAACTTTCAGTGGACACCCCGAAGTTCCTTACTACTCTTATACTACTATCATCAGAATAAAAAGAAACAAAAAACAGTTCTCTCCCTCTTACAAAAGGTGGGAAAATACCAAATTTAAAACACACTAACTTCTCTATGAGAAGCTGCATGCAAAACTTCAGCCACTAAAAGTCCAGATTTTTCACTGGGTTGAAGTGACCCAGCGGCCTGTCGTAGGAATTGTAGTGCTACACTGCCATCTTGAACCATAGGACCAATGAGCTCTCCAAAATGTTGCCAGGTGTTTGGAATGTCGATTTCCATGTCCTCTGCAAACTGTAAAATTTCTGTTAGCCTGAAACATAACATAGTAATTTTTTGTATAGTGAGGGCTATTTTAGGATTCATCAATTAAAGTTGAAATGGAGACATTTCATTTAGTAATAAATTAATCTAGCTTCTGTAAATCCGATTCTATTCGTTAACCGAAAGGCACAATTTAATGTTTTGTGCTTGATTTTAGCCAACATAATATATATAATAATATGACACGGTTTAGAAAATGGTTAAAATTTATCATAAGTTCACATCAGAACATCATGTGTACGGAGGACAACATTAGTAATGAAGTATGATAATAATTTGACAAAATGGACATTCGAATTCACGAAAATATCATCTCGCCAATAAATATAGAACTTACGTTTCGCGAAAATTAAGTCCCACCAGAATGTTCGGATTTACAGTATTTGTTTACAGATAATACTGTCTTAGTGACTTCCAAAGGGATTTTTTCATATGTGACAGGGAGACAATAAACACAGGCTTTCAACTGTACTTGTACAGTGAAAACATTGAATATAACACCTTAGTTAGAGGCCGTATACCAGTGACCATGGTCATGTGTCAGTTTAGGCAAGAGTTGGCTTATTACCAATTAGGTGTATTAGGTGTTTCAGGGTGAAAATGAAATTAGCCAAAATATAAGACATATCTGGTAAAATTTAATTCTAATTTTAAATAAGATTACGACAGACGACTGACAACCATGCAACTCTTTGCCATGTGTTTGTTTTTCATCCCATTGCAACACCCTACCCGTTGCAACTCTTAGTCCTCTAATCTCACTGCTATCTAGCTGGCTTTGGTTTCTATTTTTATATTTTTTTCGATTTTGATAATTTTCAATAAATTGTGAGTTCTGCAACAAAGCTTAATATTCACTAAATGAGCATCAGTATTTACCCTTTGATATAACAATCGACTTTGAGAATGTTCTTTTTGACTAGATCATGTAAAAGAAGTCCAGTTTGATTTCTGGCTTTCTCAGATCGCTCTATTACATGGTTGACTGCAGTACTGACGAAGACATGCATGTTACCAGGATAGTTCAATTCCTCGACACATAATATTGCTTCCTAAAACAAAACAAAAACGAAACCATTTAACAGACATACAGAAACAACATCATTCATTTTGGGGAGAAGAAACTGATTCATATTTCTTGTGGCACGGCTGCTACTCAGATTTGTTTAGTGTAAACAGGTCAATGATTTTCCTTATTAATGATGTCATCAACTACAGCTGGAGAGCAAGTGAGATCTACACGATAGTAACTAGTGATACATTATTTTCCTTTCACAATTTCATTTTGTCTAACATATAAGTAAAACTGAGTCACAGATCATTAACAAGTAAGGTTCGACTCGATTTCAATGTAAAAAGGTTAGTCTACCTTTATATCTTGTATATGTAAATATTCATCTAATATAGTTTTTGTTTTCTTTTCCATTTCATCATTTGTTAATTGTTTAGCAGGAGAAGCTGCCGGTTTTTCAACTGTCTCTACTTCTCCTCTGCGCTGTTCTCGGCCTCTGCTGCTTTCTCTACTTGCACCTTCTGTTGGAGATTGGCCCACACCATATCTGAAAAGAGACATTTATTTCTCAGTGAAAACTGTCCAATTACTTACTTCATTCGTAATTGACTGTGGACTCGCTTCGAGTGTGACTGGTTAACAGAGGATGCTTACTACTACATGGTACCCGATCCCATCTCTGGATTTTCAGAGGTCACCAGATTTGTATATTTGTCTTCAGGACAACATCAAAATAAATGCTTCTAATTTTTGTATTATAGTAATGTTTCGTTCACTGGTGTTTAAATTCTAAATTCCTCAAAAGCTAATATATAGAGAATATTTCCCAATTTTTGATGGATAACATTTCTATTCCATCGCGCGAGGGAGAAGAATGCTGTTTATCACTCGTGCAATATTATTTGTCGGTCTCATGCAGTGGAAAAAAATGATATTCACCAAAATTAACAAATATTATATTTATTACATATTAATTTATCATAAAACAGTAAAACGTAGTCCCAAAAGATTGAAAATAATTTGCTCGACCGAGTGAAAATAACAGTTTACACTGATTTTGTACGGAGTGTTATTTTTGGTCAGTGTATCAGTTAACAATTCAACGATCAAAAATGTTTTGGAATTTTAGATTTTTAACCAAAAACCTAAAACATTAAATATAAAACCGTTTTGGATTTTTAGACGTCAAAAATTTAAAATTATAAAAATTCAAAATATCAAAAACTTAAAACAGTTTTGCATATTTGATATTTTAGGCTATTGGTAAAAAATCTAAAAATCGAAAATTCCAAAACGGTTTTAGATATTTCTTTAAGGTTTTGGTCAAACATCTAAAATCTAAAATTCCAAAACACTGGAAAATGATAATTAAATAATAGCAGATTTTAAAAAATTGATATTATTTTTCACGACGTAATAAAGTAATTTTTGATTGATTACTCTTAGACGGATTTGGTTTTTTATTTAGCGTTTAGAGTTTAGCCGTCTATGATACTTCCTTGTTCTTCGGAATTCAAATTCAAATTCGGGTAAGACAGTTTTGTTTGCGATTAATCTGTTTTTCCAAGTGAAATGTTGAGTTGCCTGTTCGATGGCGGTTGTTGAGACTGCAGCCATTCGTCCCTCATGTATTTCATTTGGATTTGATTCTAAACTTACGGTGGGGTGACCGGTTGACAGAGGATGCTTACTCCCCCATGGCATATGGCACCACCTCTTGATTTCCAGAGGTCCGTGTTTGTCCATTTTTTACCAGAGTTGTATCTATATCCTGGTCATCCTAAATATTTATACTCTGGTATCTCAGATTTTTTATATGAAGTCTTATTGAAAGAAAGGATCGTCCTGGACATTTATTTTGACCTTTATGTTTGCAAAACTCTGACTTAGATTTTATATTATAATATTTATATCTATATATAAATACCGATCGTTTGGTGTGGAGTTTTTCTTTGTCTCTTGTGAGTTCCTTGCTCCACCGCTTGTACTTCCTCTCTGCAAACCAGAAAACCTATTTGCGCCACCACCAATTTGAATATTTAATTCATCCAAATTTTGCTAAAAAAGAAACAAAATCTGTCTCAAAGAATATCTGTTATACGACATATACTTCAGATTATCCCTTATGTGTCGAAGGGAGCGCAGTCCTCGTAATTAAATACCGCATAACCAGAATTTTTAGGGAGGATTCAATTTTGGCTTTATTAGCTATGAGTGTTGACATCGCTTAAATTCAATATCGTTAATATTTCTATTCTTTGTTTAATTTTTTGTTTGGAATAATAAAATCGCCAAAATTTCCTCTCACTAAAATGATATATCGTTTTTTAGGGACAAAACGCTAAATTTGCGTCTCACTAAAAATTCCACTTATTCAGTATTTGTACTGTTGATTTCATTATGAAAACTGTCTCAAAGAAAACCTTTTATACGACATATAGGCCTACTACACAGTATCCTCCATGCTTTTTAATGTGCCCAGACCTTGTGAGGAAATATTTGTGGTTTTGAGGTCATTATTAAAACTGATTCCATACCTTGATTTCGAAACCTATTTAACTGGATGTGCCTCACACTATTTCACGTGATACTCTTACTTGAAGTGAAGATGGATTTATTATCTGTTTTTCTTTTTATATTTTTGAAATGTTTTTAATAGCTTTGACAATCTATTATACAGGAGGAAAATATTGTACCGACAAAAGTAAATCAATAACACAAATATAAACTCACTTGGCTTGTTTCATGTAAATGTCGTTAAAAACTGAAATAATTCGCACCGAAGTTCTGTATTTTACTTTCACTTAAAATCTCCAGTCCTTTGTAAAGAGGCATCTCAAGCAGTTTAGATATTCTGAGCGAGTGTTGATATGTAATAGACCAAATTCTTCACATAAATGTAACATATTGATAGAAACTACTCCTCAGGAATATAAGCAATTGATGCTGGAAATGTTAGGGTAATAAAAGCCTAGTTTCAACATTTGCAGTGAGGTTGACAAGAGTCTGGAAAAATGGATTAAATATTAATGGCAAGAATGAAGAAGTTGAGCTAAATTCTGAAAGGATAACTTGTCTTACCTTGGAAAAGTTTAATCTGCAAGGATCAATGGATTGTCTCTCAACTCTAATGTTTGGTGTACCAACGGTAAATCCACATCTGTATCCAATAGTTCCAGTGGTTGGAGGTCCTCTTGAACCTATCATGAAAATTACAAAACACATGCATATTTGATTTTCCGCAAAAATGCTAATACTCACAAAATGTTTTGTTCTGTCATTTGTTATATTTTTCTTTCATACCACACTCAACATCATTTTTTTAGTCAAATGCAAGTGACTATTTTTAATGAAGGGAGGGGGAAATCTGCTACAAAGTACCCAGGGTAAAACCACACGGCTTCCACAACTGACAAAACTTCTCATGACCCACTCTGACTAGAGGCCAAGCTTCGTGGTTTAAGACATGATGCTCTTATTTAAGAATTGTTTTTCATTTTTTGGACTTCATTCGAGTGTAAAGGCAATGCATTATGGAAAAAAATTATGTGCAGCACGAAGTGCTGCACATTGATTTTTTTTTTCCATAATGCATTGCCTTTATACTCGATGAAGTCCAAAAAATGAAAAGCAATCCTTATATTTATATATATTACCATTTTTCAGTGAAACTATTGTCTACTGGATACTAAATTCATTCCGGAATACTGACTTTGCGGGGGGTGTTTACGTATGACGTATAGGTCAACAGCTGTTTTGACATGAGAAGTAGTTCTCTTTTCTGACCGCAAATACTAAATGAAATTCAGGTTTAATTTCTTTTATTATATCATTTTGAAAGAAACTACTGAAATGACAACTCTGGAATGAATTGAAATTGCAAATGGCTGCGCCCATGAGTATGCTGAATAATGTATTTACAACGAATTTGCGTTTGAATTCTTATAGTTTATTAATGATATATACTATAGAAAGATTTAGTGTGACATACAAGAAGTGAGACAGCTAATATTAATTTATGACAACTGAAAGTAGCCATTTTATTTGACATTTTTCACCAAGCAGCTGGGAACCAAAATGACTGATTGGTACGTAACCTACGTAAGTAGGTCTATTTCACACGACCTAATTTCACACGATGCGGGTGACGAATTGTTTCTGATAGGAATATCCAATGAAGGCAAACAAATCGACTTGTTTATCAAGAGATGCTTGACAAAGTTGCACTAGGCCTTACTTTCTTTCTTTCTGTTGTAACTATGAAGCCAGACGGTGGTCTGTGGTTCTGGTCATAAAATGACCTAGATATATCGCGATATGGGCCTGTAGGCTGTACAATGTGCTACAAGTGTAGTGTTTCCGATTTCTTTCTGATTTTTTATTTGTTTTGTGATAGGCCTAATGTATTTTTCTCACTAAAAATGGACTGCAGTAGGTCTATAACTGAATCAACTTCATTAATGTCGTCGTCATTGAAAAAGAGTTCATGTACAGTAGGGATTGTAAAATCGCTTATATAGTCGGACATGATGAAATCTTTTGTCACAAGTTGTGAAAATAGCCAACAGACGACAAAATTGACGTCATTTGTTTATAACAATGTGACCTAGATTGTGACCCAGATATCGGCCTGTACTGTACATGTATGAGGCCTGCATATCGTCATATGTTGTAAATATATACAATAGATCTACTCTTATAGTTCAGACTTTTTTCCTTGTGATTTTTTTTCTTCGTGTTTTTGCAATGTATGGATTTTAGAAAGAAAAATAAACACAACTCTATCGTATCCTTTATTGCTATAGGTTGTAGTCGTTTCAGTATTCATTTCATGTATTCCTACGCCAAAAGTAAAGCGGTTAATATTTAGATCACGTGATAACCCTACACCCGTTTTATTGAAGCAACAAAACAATCATTCTGTATATCTGTAATGAAGGAAATTACAATCGGTATGTAAATATATGATGTTAAAGAAAAATTAAATCCTAATTGAGTAGAACATATAGAAACCTCTAGGTACTTGTCCTCTACTGATACCATCTTGATGTGTCCTTTTCTGTGCAAAGGCTTGCTGTAAGAAGATCTGCCTCTCTTGTTCTTTCTTCAGGGATTCTTTGCGAATTTGGTCTAGTGTTTTAGGGTTATTCTGTTCGCCTTTTGGTACCCACTTGTTCTTAAAGATACAATATACACCACTGTATATATATATATATATATATATATATATATATATATATATATATATATATATATAATATATATATATATATATATATATATATATATATATATATATATATATATATATAGCAATAAAATGGCTAACGGACAAAATAAATGTCAAATTAGCGGGACGACCTGTCCCTTCATCAGGAGAAAACAATTAAAACTACATGAAAAAACGTACACATGCACACTCGCACGCAAACATCCACTCACACACACAACCGGTGAGTAAAAAAATGCTACATTTTACAAGTGCACAGCTCTAATGCAATTAATAAATGAAAATGGAAATCAAACAAAATGATTCCGCCAAATTGAGTACAGTTTATCAGATTGAAATTTGTGTTTTGACGGTTTTTCATATTATTTTAATTGTTTTGTCTTGATGAAGGGATAGGTCGACCCGACATTTTGACACTTATAATGTCTGTGTCGTTAGTCATTTTAGTGTTTTATATATTTTATTCTATATTCTTGTATTTATTGCTGTTGTTGTGTTGTGTTGTTGGTTATATATATATATATTATATATATATATATATATATATATATATATTATATATATATATATATATATATATATATATATATATATATATATCTGAGAGGTAGGGCGCAAGCCACATGGCGACATTCACATCCAGGCATATATTTATAATTATTTATATTCAAATATTTACCAGTTGAACACTTGAAAAATGTACTTCTCAATATAAATATTATAAACATAATACCAAAGTTATAATGTACACAAATTTTAGATACCAAGTATAAATCAATAGAATGTTCAAGACTATAATACCGACCGTAAATTTTGCGGAACGTTGACATTAAACGCGGTTTTCTATATACCTGTGTCAATAATTTGTCAGTGAGTAGTATACCTCTGTATATGAAATGTTGTACACGCCCTGGCATTTCGGATCATTTGTGAAATATAAACTCCACATGCGGGTGACTGGGGGATATTAGTATTTAAATATAGAAAATTTACGATGGGAAAACCGAATTCGTCGCGTTTGTTGTATAGCTTAGTTGCTAAATTCCCGTCTGTTTTTATATTCAGTAAAATGTCTTAGTATGAAGCATGTGTGCTTGATTCTGTTGTATCGCTAATTTCTAGTTCGCTGGGATATATCGCATTGATATATGTATGAAAATTGTCATTATAAATTGACAAAACGTCGTCGATATATCTAAATGTCAAATTAAAGGACACCGCTAATTTTTTCTTCTTTTGATTCAGCAGTTTCTGAAAGAATTCTGCTTCGTATGAATAAAGGAACAGGTCGGCCAATAAAGGGGCACAATTAGTTCCCATAGGAATGCCGACAGTTTCTTGAAAGACCACGTCTCCGAACATTACAAATATATTGTCTATTAGAAACTCCAGCATGTTTTTTATATCAACTTCAGTGTATGTATGTGTAGAATCAGAGTGGTGTTTGACGAAATAAGTTTCCTGATAGCCAATCACTAAATATCAAAATTTTCGGGTAACACCTTTAGTGAAAAAACAGTTGTCTATTATGCTGAAAAGTATTTCTTTTATTTTTTATGTGGAATAGTTGTTTGAAGAGTAGAGAAGTTTTGATACTGTGAAATCGTGAAAAATTGTATGCCTTCAAATTTTCTAAAAGCTGTTTAGAATTTTTAATTATCCACATTTATGACCATTTCCTTCTTAAGGATCTGGTTGTAAGGTATCAAAATTTAGTTATCACAAAATTTTAAGACAAGCGCAAGTTATGCTGAAAGAAACTTATGCCCCTGAATACCAATTTTAAGTCCACAGCATCAACATTTCTGTCGGCATAGTTTGTATCATGTTGTACACACAGTTTATGTTTAGTCTAAAATATCTACGTTTGATAACTTGAGAGAATTCAAACCCGCCCTGGGACCAGCTTTAACTGCGTTCTTAAATTTCAGTTTCAGGATTACTAAATACAGTGTATGTTTCTGCCAGCCTCAGACTTACTATCCCCTGCGTAAGACTTAGTATCTCCTACGTAAGATTTACGAACTTGAACTCATCACCAAACTTGACCATTTTACCGAATGTGACCCGTTCATCGAACTAGAAAGGTTTCCATAGAACATTTGCGACGGGTGTGGCATCTCAGCTGAAGACGCTGACTCCTTCCGGACACCTAGTCTTATCCCGTTTGGGATTCGTAATTGTTCTCCATGTTGAGACCATTTGCACATCTAATTCGTCGTGTTATAATGGACTCGAGTTTTTGATTATTGATTGGTACTTCTTCAATTTTACTTATTATCACCTACGTAAAACTTATTATCTCATACGTAGGACTTATTATCTGCTGAGTAAGACCTATTTCTCCTGCGTAAGACATTATCTCCTACGCAAGACTTAATATCTCCTACTTAAGACTTGTTATCTGCTACGTAAGACTTTACCAAATATTGTGTGTAAGACGTTTTCTGTAAAAGAAATTTATGTACACCTCAATAATATATTACAGTGGAGCAGGATGTCGTCATTAATGTAAGTTTTATTCAGTATCTTACAAAATAGCGCCAAAGAAAGTATACAGTGCTCTCTTAAACGCTTACCGTCATTTATGTATTACTTTCCTGTGTCACAGTATGTGTATTTTTAGTACGATATCATTTTGTAAAAATGACAGAAAATACTATGTCGTTAGCTTTGCATACTTGTCAATATTTTCTCTAATTGTCAGGTAGGAATAATAAAGAGAACAAAACTGAGGCCATTTTTAATGTTGCATCCAAAGAGCTCTACTGTGTCTGCAACATAAATGAAACATTATCATTTCTCAGTGCAGTTTCCTATCTTAACCATTGTTTGTGTAATAGTCAAGAAAAAAACTAAGCCTTACGTACGAGAAAATAGGCCTTACGTAGGAGATAATGAATCGACTTAGAGATACATAGGAGATACTAAGTCTTACAGAGCAGACCTGGCTCAGTGGGCAGCGAACTCGACTCTTGATCCTGAGGTCGTGAGTTCGAGTACAGCCGGTGGCAGGTTGGTTTCCTGTCTTTCGGATGAGACAGTAAAAACCGAGGTCCTGTGTCACAGTATGTGTCGGCACGTTAAAGAACCTTCACTGATAAATTGCCGTAAGTGCCGAGCATAGGCCAAATTCGAAGCCCTTCATCGGCATTTGGTGTCGTCTCGATATGAGTGAAAGATTCTTGAGTGGGACGTTAAACAACAATAAATGATAAACAAACAAAAACAAAGTCTACCGTAGAAGATACTAAGTCTTACGATAATAAGGCTTACATAGGAGATATTAAGTCTAAGATAGGAAATAATAAGTCATACGTAGGAGATAACATTTTTGCAGGGTGATAGTAATACGCTGCCATAGCATAAGACTTAAAATTCAAACATCGTTCTGGGTCTAATTAAATGGTTCAAAACTACCATACTACGAAATATTTATTTGTCTACTCCTGTAAAACAAGAGACTCCTCTCAACTAAAGAAGAAGATGGGTTATAAAGTAACTTTCATCAATGGAAATAAATAGACAAATGCATTGGTTGTAGATGAGATGGCTACATGATAGCACAGTAACTCCGTAGTATAGCAACTACAAATATTATTAGGGGGAGACAAACACATAAAAATACACAATAGGTGAATATCAGGAAAGTTTTATGACACAGTTCAATAATTAAAACTTCACTTACAAGCCTTAATTCTATCACATCTTGTAACATAAATCTAACTTTTGCAGATGATTTTTTCTCTGAGACAATTTTCTCAATTTGATTGAAATATTGATCCATTCTGGGCTGAAAGAAAAAAATTGTAAATTTAGATGCTTTAGCTGGTGTCTATGTTTTCTTTTCCTTCAGGTTGCTTAGATGTAAAACAAAGTCATTATTCTATAGATAAAGAGACCTTATTTATATATTTCCAAAATGAAAGTAGAATTTTGTCAAAAACGATCCTTAGATAATTCCTAACGACTTTCTCATATATCTTTATATTCAAAAAGTCAATCAGTTTTGATTTTTTATTAACAAATTGTAATACAATTGTACCCTGCGTTACAGAAGCGCCCCTAGTGACTCGTTAATGGACAGATTTAATTTTTGTTCGCAAACTTTGTAGATATTTACTTTTACAATCATGAATACAAAATATGAAAGCCATCTTATCATTCGTTAATGAGAATTTTTTTTTAAAATACACCAAATTTTGATCTTTTTTTGCAACTTTTGGGGTCCTATGTAAATGCTAACGTCTGCTATAGACTGTTTATGTTTGCAGAAAATATAAAAAATACTTGCTACAAGAATGATTGTTTTTGCATTAAATACATGTAGATACCCTAGCTTTGTCGGTGTCTAGCTCTCTGCCAATAGTACACAATAGTACGCAGACACCCTCTTCATCTTTAGCTCTCAGCAATTTAAACAAACAAGCATGCATAATGTTCTCTGTCAACATCTTCAGTTTGAAGAGTTCACCGAAGAATCTGTAAGAAAAGATGAATGCTTTCATTTATCAGCAGCACAAGCAACAAACATGGTTCCATGTTGTCAACAATCCATGGATAACATTTAGTCTCAAAATTACTACGGATCCAGAGTATCCCTACACTTAAATATCAACACTTTAGTTTGTAAGATCCTATAGCTAACGGGACATTACCTCTCTCTCTCTCTGTGTGTGTGTGTGTGTGTGTGTGTGTGTGTTAAATTTTCTTCCATTTTTTAACTACTTCAGTTGATGTTCATTAAAAAGAGATACACACAGGCATATCAATTCCTAAATCCCTATGTGGATACTTAAACATTCTAAACAGCTTTTAGAAATTTCGAAGTCGCACCATTAATCATGTATCATGTACTCATTGTATCAAAACATGCAACTTTCTACTCTTTACACAACTATTCCACATAAAACATTAAAAGAGAGTCTTATTTGCACCATAGACAAATGTTTATTTCACTATAAGTGGAAACCGAATATTTTAAATATCTAGTGGTCGGTTACCTTGATACATATTTTGTCCACTCCGATTCATCACATAAAAGCACCGACGTTGATATAAAAATATGCTGGAATATCTAACAGACAATTTATTTCATTTTTTTTTTAATTAAATCTATCAATTAGGTATAATCTATATTTGTCATTGATATTTTTCACTGATATTTTTAACTGTTTAAAAATGCATCTCTATGGAAAATACTGTATTTCATATATAGCCAATCAAAATGCTTTTAAAATTTGTGTCATTTGAGACTACGTTTTCCTCTTACATTAGATGTCAGATAACAAAACATGGCTGACAAATGTAATAAATAGAATATTTGACAAATGTTTTTGAATAACATGGTTATTAAAAACAATTGTCAAATATCCTCTATATATATGCAATCTTTTAGACATATATCCAGTTGCACAACAGGTTGTTAGATTAAATGTGAAGTTAACTAATGTTAAATCAGTTCTTTACCTGTAGGTTTATTTTAACAATGTGTTGTGCAACCGGGTTCAGGTCTTTCAACAAATTGTCGGTATTCAAATGGGAATCAACTGTGCCCCATTTATTGGCTGGTCTGTTCCTTTATTAATACTAAGCAGACTTCATTCAAAGGCATCTGAATCAAAAGACGAAAAAGCTTTCTTTTTTTTTTTTTTGTCAATATCATATATCCCACCAAACAGAATCAAACACAGACGCTTCCTACTTCTTGGAGATATTATATTATAGACTGAGACACAGACTTAATTAACAACCAGACTATACGACAAACACGACGATATCGGCTTTCCGAAAAGTAGTAATATCCCGCAACCACCTGCATATGGTGTTTATATGTCGCAGATGATCTGATATGCCAGGGCATATTCAACATATGAACATTTCATTAACAGAGGCAAACCAACAAGTAATCGGCACAATGATATCTAAAATCGCATTTGATGTCAACGTCCCCGCATATTTTACGGTCGGTATAATAACCTTGATTGCGAGTACTCTGTTTTTTCTAAATGAAATGTTGAGTTACCTGTTCCATAGCGGTTGCTGAGTTGTCTGTGCCAATTGTGACGAGGATTTCGTCCTCACCTATTTCATTGGACTTGACCGTGGACTCGCGGTAGATGTGACCGGTCAACAGGGTATGCTTACTCCTACATGGTACCTGATCCCACATCTGGATTCCCCGAGGTCCGTGTTTGTATAATGTTTACCAGATTTGTATATGTATTCTGGACATCCTGAAAATTTACACTTTGGTATCTGAAATTTATACATTTTGTGAAAATCGCCTGAGAAACTCAGATTGGAAATTATTCATTTGCAATTGATTTATTTAATTTCCATACCACAGAGAACCTAATCTTTCTTTTCACAAAATATATAGAAAAATAATATTCCCTATGCCTGTGTGCATAGTTCTTATTCGTACTAGCAGTAAAAGTAGAAAAAATCGAAGTAATGTTTTGGTAAACAAGGCCCATGCTACTTTAAGATCTTGAAAGACATTTATAGTAAAAACCAGTATATCCTCTACAACAGTTAAATGTGTAATGAAATATGTATAACCATTCATCTAATATATATTCAAAAACTGTATTTTGTATGTATGTATTTTGAATTTTTTGATTGTAAAATGGAATAGTACTGGACAACCGTGGTTGTGGAAACCCTGTTACACGTATAGCTATATAACATGTATAGCTATATAACATGTTTAGCTATGTAACACGTATAGCTATGTAACAGGTTTAGCTATGTAACACGAATAGCTATGTAAATTGTATAGCTGTGTAACACGTACAGCTATGTAACATGTATAGCTTAGTAACACGTATAGCTATGTAACATGTATAGCTATGTAATACATATAACTATATAACACATATAGCTATGTAACATGTGTAGCTATGTAACATGTACAGCTATGTAATACATATAACTATATAACACGTATAGCTATGTAACAGATATAACTATGTAACACGTGCAGCTATATAGCATAAGCTATGTAACATGTAAGGCTATGTAACACATATAACTATGTAACACTTACAGCTGTGTTACACGTAAATCTATGTAACATGTATAGCTATGCAACACATATAGCTATGTAATACGTACAGCTATGTAACACGTACAACTATTTAACATGTACTGCTATGTAGCACGTACACCTCTGTAACACATACAGCTATGTAAAAGGCACAGCTATGTAACACATACAGCTATGTAATAGGAACAGCTATGTAACACATTTAGCTTTGTAACCTTCACCTTTCTACTTTTTGCCAAAGCAAGAGGACTGTGGAGTATATTCCACTGTCATTATGGAGCTCCGCTGATACATATTTGCCTATTTTTTGTCGTTATTGTAAATCCTGCCAATAATTTTTCACTTACAAGATGTCAGCAGTTTTACAACTAGCTCATTTGAACATTCAATAGTCTATTTTGCAAAGCTGAAGGTGATAGAAATATAATCACAAAGTCACCTGAAAGCGTCTAAAATGTACTCAATGGTATTGGTATAATGATCTGAATAAAACGGATTGTTAATTCACCATTAAAATAATACTCCTACCATGAATAAAATAGTGATCGTTGACGATATATATCTTAATTTTAGTAAGTAGTAACTCATTCATCAATGAATGACATCAGACACGGATATGTTAACCAGTAGACATGAAATGATGTCAAAATCAAGGTCACATCCCAATGGATGAGGTTTGTTGAATCATTTATTTTGAGATAAAAAACAGTCAAACCACTGCCCTAAATTTCTTCTCGACTAAATATGCATTGTTACCATGGTGTCGAATATGAATACGGTTTTGCTTCTCAAAATTAAAAGCTAGCATATGTGTTATGTAAATAAATATTCTTGCAGTAAAATGACGTAATCGGAAACAGAACGACTCTGTAGGGACAAATAACAGGTACATTACGACATACCTAATCCACATTATTTTTTGGAAAATCAGTTATGGAGAGCCGTCGAGGTTCTGTGGTAGAGTGCTCGATTCCTAACGAAAAGTTGCGGGTAAGAGCATTGGCGGAAGGGGCTAGCTTTTCATCTCCCGGATGAGACAGTAAAATCCGAGGTTCCATGTCACAATAGGTGTCGGCACATTAAAGAATCCTCACTGCTTAATGGTTGTAGGTGCCGAGTATAGGCCAAAATATTCTGCCCTTTACCGGTATTTGGTGACGTATTCATATGAATGAAAGATTCTTGAGTGGGACGATAAAAAACAATAAACAAACAAAACAACAACAAAAGTTGTATGAAAATTAAGTTAAGACCTATAGTAATAAAGTAATCGATTGTGTTTAAATTGGATTTTATACGCCTATTGTGATACACAAAGATATGGAAATAAAAAGCAGACCAGTGTTCCACATGTAACTGTTACCTTATGTTCCCAAGATATCGTTTTCTGGCTTTGGCTTCTTCTATCTTTACTTCTGCTTTTAATTCTCCTATCTTTCCCTTTTCTATTTCCTTTACAAATAGACATAATAGATATTTTAATATATGTACATATCTCTTAAAATCTATGAATCATTATTTTCAAAACGAGATCTAACTTCTGTAAGAAATGGAAAAAATGAAAGTGAAAAATAAACCTGTATTTAGGCTTTGACTTTAAAACTACTAGTGTATACTCGGAAATTTCCATCATCATACGACTGAAAATGTATTTACCGCGTCTTTAATTCGCCCAAAATCACCATGGTGTCATGGATGGCTTATACAATGTATATCTGTGTCTCAAGTATTTTTCTTGGAAATTTCGCTTTCAATTTCAAGATGAAATTCATTTTCCCCTCTCATCTTAGGAAAGAATTGGCGAAAACAAGAGCGAAAATTTCCAGGAATATAGTAACTCATGAATGGTCTATCCGATAATAACACAAATGATTAATTATCAGAAAAAACGTACATTCTAAAATTTATAACAATATGTGTTTTTAGCTATTCACTTTATAAATATTTAAAAATATTGACATTAAACGCGATTCATGATGTGCTTGTGACAACTACTTATTAGTGAGTAAATTGCCTCTGTATAAGAAATGTTCATTTGTTGAACATGCGCTGGCATATCGTATCATCTGCGACATACAAATAACATATACAGACAAAAAGAAATATTAATTCATAAATGTGGAAGGCTGGAGCTAGGAAAGCTGAAATCATCGCGTTTGCCCTATAACTTGATTGGTGATGTCTATGTATCTCGGATGTAATATCTCCATGTAGGAAGCGCATGCTATTTATCTTTTGATTTCTTTAATTTCTAGATTGTTGAGATATATCACACATTCACATAAGTATGGTAATTGCCATTTTACAAATACAATGTCGTCGATATATTGTATACTTGGATATTTTCGCTCTCGTTTAATTTTCGCACTTAGATGAGAGGGCAAATTTATAAAGAACGCGAAATGTTCAAGCTAAATAACTGATGCATGTATGTAAATGCCCTCCATAAGACTATGGTGATTAAGGGCGAATTTAAGATCGGGTGAATATGTTTTCTATCGTAAAAGGGCGAAAATAGCGGAGTGAAAATGTCACGTATACAGCTAGCTATTTTTTCTTTTGATTTAGAAAATTCTGAAAGAAATGACATGTCCAAATTCGACAACTAGATGTTTTTTTGTTGTTATGATGTAACAACTGAGACAACGTTAACATACTGCATTTTCACTGATTTCCTTCCTTTTCTTCTCCTTGTCTTTCTCAAATTTTCTCTGGCATCTTGTTAGTAAAATTGCTCACGTCCCCAGATTTTGTTTCTGATGGTACTTTTATCTGGAAAGTGGATTGCAAAATGAAAAAACATACTGTTATGAGGGTTGATGGGTGCTTGTTTCCTATTATTTTTACATGTTGAACTTAGTGCATCTGGACCTTTCTGGAAGATCAGTTGTTTTTCGGTTTGTTCAAGGACAGTCTAACTCTGTCATCATGTTACTATATATTTAGTCATAGAGAATTTCCAATATGTACTAGAAACACGATTCTCTTGATTATTCCTAATCTAGTGATTTCTGGAATTGCTCTAGGATATATATATATATATATATATAGTGAAACCTGTATCTAGGGGCAACCCAAGCAACCAGAAAATATTGACCTTTATGTGCAGGTGACCCTTTTACACAGGTTCAATGTAGTTGAAGTATGCAGTCAAGGGACTTTATCCTTATATAGAAGTGGCTGCTGTAGCAGGATTTAATATATATATATATATATATATATATATATATATATATATATATATATATATATATATATATATATATATATATATATATATATATGAAAAAATCTCAGATACCAAAGTATAAATCAATAGGATGTCCAGGACATAGATACAAATCCGGTAAAAATGGACAAACACGGACCTCTGGAAACCAAGAGGTGGGATCAGGTGCCATGGAGGAGTAAGCATCCCCTGTCGACCGGTCACACCCGCCGTGAGTCCACAGTCAAGTCCAATGAAACACGTGAGAGGAGTGTATCCTCGTCACAATTGGTACAGACGTCTCAACAACCGCCAACGAAAAGGCAACTCAACATTTCACTTAGTGAAACAGAGTAGTCGCAAACAAGAGTATTATACCGACCGTAAAATTTGCGGAACGTTGACATTAAACGCGGTTTTCGATATCCCTGTGTCAATAATTTGTCAGTGAGTAGTTTACCTCTGTATATGAAATCTTCATATGTTGTGCACGCCCTGGCATATCGGATCATTTGTGAAATATAAACTCCATATGCAGGTGAGTGAGGGATATTACTACTTAAATGTGGAAAATTTACGATGGGAAAGCCGAAATCGTCGCGTTTATCGTATAGCTTGGTGCTAATTTCCCGTCTGTGTTGATATTAAGTAAAATGTCTAAGTATGAAGCGTGTGTACTTGATTCTGTTGTATCTTTAATTTCTAGTTCGCTGGGATATATCGCATTGACATATGTATGAAAATTGTCATTATTAATTGACAAAACGTCGTCGATATATCTAAATGTCAAATTAAAGGACACCGCTAACTTTTTCTTCTTTTGATTCAGCAGTTTCTGAATGAAGTCTGCTTCATATGAATAAAGGAACAGGTCGGCCAATAAAGGAGCACAATTGGTTCCCATAGGAATGCCGATAGTTTGTTGAAAGACCACGTCTCCGAACATTACAAATATATTGTCTATTAGAAATTCCAGCATGTTTTTTATATCAACTTCAGTATACTTATGTGTAGAATCAGAGTGGTGTTTGACGAAATAAGTATCCTGATAGCCAATCACTAGATATTTAAATTTTCGGGTACCACCTTTAGTGAAAAAGCAGTTGTCTATGATGCTAAAAAGCCTTTCTTTTAATTTTTTATGTGGAATAGTAGTGTAAGGAGTTGAGAAATCATAAGTTTTGATACTGTGAATTCGAGAAAAATTATGTGCCTTCAAATTTTCTAAAAGCTGTTTAGAATTTTTAAGTATCCACATCTGATTTACACCGCTTCTGGAATAAGCAACTGTACAGTATTTTTGAAGTTTTCTCCTTAACAGCTGTCAATATCTTGGTAAGGAGTAAAGATAAAGGTTTGGTAGAACATTTGCTGGATCCTGATATGTATCTTTGCTTATATGGGTTTTTATGAAGTTTAGGTATCCAGTATAAATGTGGTAGCTCGAAATCGGTCTCCGTTGTAGGTATATCAAATGAGTGTAATACGGACACGTGATTTTGAAGGATCTCGTCCTTTGAAAGTGAATATATATATATATGGTCAAGTCTTAAGGGTAGAAAAAGTTTAGAACATCTGAGACTATTTTCAAGACCAAGTTATATAATGCAAGAGTAGTTCACATCAATATTATCATTCTAAGGGGAATTTATTGTGTATTCGAGTGGATCCTTTTAATATTACTTTCGGATTGGAATTAATTCTGTATTCGAGTAAATCTCTGAACTGTAACAGTATTGTGAGTTGTGACTTTTATAATTTGTAAACTAGCATTTAGATTAAGTAAGTTTTCAATTTGTTATTGTTAATAAAATTTAATTCTGACCCATAACAATACTTAATAGTAATACATCACATTATTCTGTGTGAAAGCATTAATTCGTGAGGTTTCTGATCTAAAGTACAGATCACAAAATCTTTCTGTATTTCATTGAATGACAGCGTCTTTAACATAATATCACTTGGATCATTCCTTGTAAGCAGTACATTACTTAGTACGGAACTACTTATAACAGAAGGTGTTGACTTTTGATAAACCCCTGCACTCACCATTGTCAAATATCTACACATACTAGCGTATGCTACGATAAATTCAGGTTCACTGATTGCCTGAAATCAAATAAGAAATAATCTATTATAAAATAAGTCAACACAATCTTTGGTATAAAAGACAATATCAGCATTTTAACTTCAAAAACCCAAAAGTCTAAGAAATATTATATTGCCTGTTATATGAACATACATTTTAAATAAACACATTTTAATAATAAAGAGATACTTTATATTTTTTGCACAGAAACGGAAAAACAAGACACTTACTTTTTCAAAAACAAGATCTACAACTCCCTTTAGTTTTTCTTCAGTATTGATTTCAAGGTCCGACATCTGTTCAACCAGTGTTTGGAATTTTTGTGGGGTAAGCTTGTTCAGTATACTCCTGACTTTTCTGTATAGCTTCTGTAAAGTAAAAAAACTAATTACGGTATTATATAATTTATGTTTCAAGAGAGAGAGAGAGAGAGAGAGAGAGAGAGAGAGAGAGAGAGAGAGAGAGAGAGAGAGAGAGAGAGAGAGAGAGAGAGAGAGAGAGAGAGAGAGAGAGAGAGAGGGGGGGAGCATGGTAAACTCACTGGTTCTGGTGAAAGAGATATAATCAATATTTGAAATTTGGAGTCATCTCGATGTATGTTCACTAATCAATGGGAATATAAATGTTAAAAATTATGTTATTATCTAATATAAATTTGGTACTGTTAATAACATATTTAGTTGGTTTTTATGGTATGCTGGTAACTGGTATTTAATATCGTAAATTTGGATATTTTGGTGTCGCTAAAATTTGACCACTTAAAGGGTACTTTTTGACCAGTTAAATTTTGAACATTTATGTTTATATAATGTTTAAATTTCTCGTAACATCAGAAATCGGTCTTGTCGTTTCGAACATTCCGGGTATTTTAATTATCAAAATCTGAAAAGGTGCTGGAAGAATTGGTTAAAAACAATTGATTAAAATTAACGTCCACACAGTGTTATTTAAAAAACGCTTTGTTTTTAATCTATAAAACAATAAAATATTTTTTTAAAATATTGTGTATATATTTTGGACAGTTTGATTTTGGACATTTTAATAGGGTGGGGAAATTGGCCAAAATTCAACAATTGCCAAAATATATCAATTTAGTGCAACCTGTCTCTGTATATGCCAATAAGTGTGTGTGTGTGTGTGTGTGTGTGTGTGTGTGTGTGTGTGTGTGTGTGTGTGTGTGTGTGTGTGGAAATAGATACTGCATTTCTTACGAGAAGTGACATGTAATCAGCCAGTCAGAAAAGAAGTGATATGTAACCAAGTAATCAGAAAGGAAGACCATTCAAATCGTTTATTCATATCATTTATTTCCTTAATATTGTTACTTAATGTAAACAACCTTTTAGTTTGACGGTAAAAAGCTATGTAAAATTACCAAAATTAACACACACACACACATATATATATATATATATATATATATATATATATATATATATATATATATATATATATATATATATATATATATATATATATATATATATATATATATATATATATATAATATGTATATATATATATATATAGTGGGACCACTGAGACAGTCGTCTCAACATTAAGTGGGATCCACTGCTGGTGGACCATTAGAGTCCACCAGGGCTCCAGCTGATAAACTGATACTAAAGTAATATTTCGCACTGATAACACTTTCTCTTTAGAAAAAAACCTACAGTTCCAATGATGAAGTCTATTTTACAGAAACGATTGTCTTGAGCATTTGTTTTGGTCCCCTGTTAGCATACCACAAACGTCGGAAATGCCTATGTAACGCAACCTTCATATGAAAAAATCCATTTTAGGGCGAATTACGCAAAATATTGAAGAATCCAACGCTACCTGTTACCCAGGTTAATTGTGACCACCATTTTGATAATTACGAATGAAAGTGTAAGGACATGAATTGCATGTTAAATATACTCTCACTGTATTTGCAACAGTCCATCTCGTACGTCAAAATGCGTAGCAAGGCTGCTTATAATACTGTGCAATAGAATAATCTTAGCACACCATAAAACAAAAATCAACCGAATGGCAAAACTCTTTTGAAACGTGACCTTCATCTAAAAGCATCCATGTTAGGACGTATTGAGCAAAATATTGGAGAATTCAACGCTGCCTTTTACCCCAATTCAATTTTGACCACTATTTTGATTATTACGAATGCAAGTGAAAGGACATGCTTTGCATGTTGAATGTACTCTAACTGTATTTGCAACAATCCATATCATAGGTAACAATGTGTATCACTTCACCTATGGCTGGTTGTAATACCGTATAATAGAAAAATCTTAGCTAACATAAAACAACAATCAACGAATTCCTAATTTACTCTTCTACAAGATAAAAGACACAGACCTATATTTAATGAAATACTAAAAGTTCAGTAATTACGGTAAAACTAAATTTCTTTCAATGGTTCTTGATTTGTAGTACTATCATCAGTCTGACCATTAAGATAATTCCCTTTATATATCAAAGTATAATGAGGAAGAAAGTGTGTATATTTGAAACTCCAAGTCCATTAGAATACAACAAATTAGACATAACAAAGGTTTCAACACCGAAAACAATTGAATCCCAAAACGTGGGACCAGCTGTCCGGACAGAATCAGTGTTCCCAGTTAGCATGCCACACCCATCGCAAATATTCTATGGAAACCTCGATAATTCCTTACCTCAGTTGCTGACATTTCCTCTTGTTTCCGAGACGGTTTCCAGGCGTATTCTGCTTTGTGTAATGTTGCTTCACCAGTATTTTGGTCTTCTTCCTGTTTTCGAGTCCATGCCCTAGTGGAATCAGGTTTCATGGATGGTGCAACCTCAACTTTTCTGTCCTCCTGGTAGTTATTTGGAATTTTTTTAACAAGAGAGACAAAATTGTACATATTTATATTTTTTACCTATTGAACGAATTGTGTTTCTTGGTTTAAAGGTAGTCATTATATCTCTTCTCTTTTCGTCTTTTCTTTTCATATACAAACGTATATGTAACATATACGGGTTTAAACTAAATGGCACAACGCCTGTGTAACGTGACCTTCATATGAAAACATCCATGTTAGGGCTTATTGCGCAAAATATTGGACAATTCAATGCGACCTGTTACCCCAATTAACATATGACCACCATTTTTATGATTACGAATGAAAGTGTAAGGACATGCTTTGCATGATAAATGTACTCTCGCTGCATTTGCAGCAATCCATCTCGCAAGTCAAAATGTGTTGAAATTTACCAAAAGCTGGTTATAATAACGTATAATGAAAAAATCGTAGCAGGCCTTTAAACAAAAGTAAATGAATTGTTAATTAAGTCTTCAACCAGATTAAAGAAACAGACATATCTTTAATGAACTCTAAACATTCATTATTTACTTATTATAGTAAAAATAAATTTGTTTCAATGATTCTCGTTGAATAGTATATCAGTAGTATATTTACCTGTGCTTTTGCTTCGTGAAAGCCACCAATGAAGCCAGAAACTTCATTTATATCTGTTTTGTTCAGCTTTAATTCAGGAAGAACATTGCGTGTATTCACAAATATGCTCATATCTGAGATGTGTTCCTTTTTCTCAATAAATGAGATTTTATCAGAATTACTCTGTGATTGGACAGCTTTAACACGTCGTAGTAACAATTTTATGTTCTTTACTTGCTCCTCTTCCTTCTCTTTCCTTTTATCTTTATACTTATGTATCGTTCTGTGCAACAGCTCATCACAGACGATGTCCACTGTCCTTTCAACATCATTTCGTTTCCTGTTGACTTCTGTTTCAAGAGTTGCGCACCATTCCTCAAACTCTATATCATCCTTTTTGTGAGAGTGTTCGAGTAGACTTATCTCTTTCTCTATTTCATCTTGATATGTTTGTATATTGCGGTGTACAACTGCCATCACCTCTCCGATGTCAGAGAAATCGTGATCTTTATGTAATGTATTGACACATAAATCACATACCGATATCTGGCAAGTGTTACAGTGCATTAAATATTCATATGACGCATGTACATGACATTGTTCGAGACCCGATTTTGCTTCCGATCGGGATAAACAATCCTGATTTTGTGTATTTGACTTCTCCACTGTAACGCCATGTTTACACTCGGTGCTTGTGTTTTGTTGGCTGTCACAGAATGACGACATACTGTTACAATCGTCTCTGTGTAACAGGCCTACCGACGTCCTTTGTTCATCTTTGACATAAGTGTTGTTCTAAAAGAGAATTTTTACTATGATTATTGTTAATCGTTTATATAGTACTAATATTAATACTAATGGTAAAATGTTAATACCAAATAGATTAATCTACGTTCTCTGTATTTCCAGAAATTTTCTCAGAATAAATGTCAGTCAAAAAAGGACATTGTACATGTAAATACCAAAGTTACAAAATCTTAAGACGATCGTTTCCGTCAACCAGACCCATCAGACGAGCTATAATTCTAGGAATATTTTCTAAAGAGAAAGTGGTATCAGACATGTCCAAATACTATATCTCAATGTATAGCCAAAATCCGTCTAACCATTGTAAGAAGATGACTATTAGCTTTAGAAGTATTTAGAATTTAAAATGGTGTTATCAGTGTCACATATTACCTTAGTATAGGATTATCAGCTGGTACCGAAATATGAGGTACTAGGTTTATGTATATTCTAAAGGACTCAAACGGTCCACCAGCAGTGGCAACGACTTAGTGGTTATAAACACCATAAACATAATACCAAAGTTGTTTTTTTTTTTTTTTTTTTTTTCAATAACTTTTATTGACATTCCTGTGACACATATCCTTACAGGTCCAGGCTCCCTGCAAGGTTTAAATACATAAATACGATACATATACAATGTATCAAACTAATGTTTACATATAAATGTGAAATCAATTGTAATATGACACATGTATTTCTTTTATACATGTCTACACATACACGTATATACATAAATATTTATACAAATACATACATATACACATATGCATATATACACATGCATTCACACACATACATATACATACACATACATACATACATATATACACACATATGCACACATACATATATACACATACATATATACATATTCGTATTAACTAGGTGGATTTAATTTTTTTTATCAAAAGATATAGAAAAAATGTTTATATACAAGTAGCAATTCTTCATTCAAAATATAAATGTTTTGTTTATAACAAGAAATTATGATATGCATATTTTTGGCTATATACATAATACCAAAGTTACATTGTTCAAGACGATGTAACTGGTCTTTAGATGTGGACATTTACTATATACTTTTGAAATCATCTGTATGGTTCATCTGAAAATGAAATATATTTAAAACTTACTCTTTCTGGTTGGACAATTATCTGACCACTTTCATTGTCCATTCCTGGTTTAATGAACTTCTTGACTGCTTAGACATCAGATGTCCCATTCGATTCTTGTGACATTTTGAGTGTATAGTTGCTATGGACGTATAGTTGTTTATCTAGATCTCTAAAAAGACAGAGATATTGTTTGAGCAGACTTTGAAATACTTAAGCCATAAAAAAGATTAATCTAGTGCATTCTGAATGTTACATGCAGCGTCAAAATAAGATTCTATTTTGATAACTCAACAAAGCTACTAGGGATCAGTAGTCAGAGGAAAACAAATGAATCAAACTTGTCCAAATTATTCCGAGACAAAATGTACATGCCCTCTCTTTGCTCGAAATTCGTGGCAATTAAAAAGTGAGTAAAAAACCATGATCGTTTTGAGGAAAATATATTGTTCTCAGACACAAAAATTATTTGGATATCAAATATCTTATAATCCAGATTTTTGAAATATATATATATATATTTCAAAAAAGTTCTATCAAAATGGCGGAAATGTGATAAATCTAAAGTTTCATTTCATATATTATCACAGTTTGTTAATTATACAGTTCTCCGAACGTTTTCATCCATCTTTGGAATCATCAGATTTATATATATATATATATATATATATATATATATATATATATATATATATATATATATATATATATATATATATGGGATTCGGCTTGTCGACCTACGGCACCAACTGCATAGCTCCCATGTACGACACACTGACAAGGTATTTACGCACTCACATGAAATGAATGATTCAAAAGCGGTGTTTAACATCACGTACATGATAACGTGGGCATATACATAAGAGGGAGATATAGGTAATCGGCAAGGGATCGTAAAGATATGAAAATATTAGTTTAACGTACAAATATTACAACAGCATTGATCATTTACTACTATATCATATATCAAGCGCAGACACGGATATATATATATATATACGCTTTGTTTTATTTCAGTTTTTATCTCAAATGCTTGCCCTACGTATCGGTAAAGAAATTTTCGTTTGCGTTTTCTCAGCATGTCTGGATATGAAAATTTATTTGTAAACAAAATTTGCATTGTATCAAAATATATATAATTTTCCCTTGTGTTATTATCAGCTAACGATGTCAAAAGTTAGTCATCGATTATTCTTTATACAGAATGAACGCACCATTTTCACGTGTACGGCGTCTTGTCACATTACCACCCACCCAATCCCACCAAAACAAAAACAAATGTGAAAATTTCTGGATCCGCCCTAGAAAAGTAACCTCATACGTTATCCTATCAAGTTATCCTGCTTCCAGTACTGGAAATATTATGAGCATCATCACATGTAAAAGTGATCTGATGAAGTTAATTTTTTGTTAATATAATATAAAATTTATTTCTGCATATAGATCAAGTAACTACATGAATATTTTCTCAATCTCTAAATTTTTTCTATCTATATTTTCATCCTTTTTCCAAATGGCATTAGTTATGTTAATTTAAAAACTGAATTTGATGCATCCTGTTTATTTACAGTATTTGAATACGCCACGAAAAGATAGATACGCCATAAGATACCTTAGACCCCTAATATTTGCGCCTGTCCGAGTTCTCTGGTGTATGCACAGAAAGAGAGACAACACGCTTGCAACAGCTCACTGATAGGTTCTTAAATTTGATGGCTAACACAAATTGGATATATAACAAGTGTAAATATATATTAGAGTCTACATTAAAACTTCTTTTTAAATAAACATATAGAGTAATCAATATTTTATTTTTAAAATTCAGTCTATGTTTAAATGGCCAAACCGTGTTGTTACGCATTGCAAAACTACACCAGTAGATACCCGGTACTATCTACACGATAAAACTATATTTTGATAAATTTCTGATGTATAAATTTGATTTTTTCGTCAATCACATTCACCTCAAGAGTCGTTATAACACATAGAATGAAGGATTACTTACGCAATATTTATGTCCCAGTTATACTGATTACATTCGTTCCGTTTAAATAAACAAACATAAAATCGCAATGACTGCCATTCAGGACTTAAAAGTGAAGAATATATCCTGATGTACTTAAAACGATCATATCAACGATTCATCTGATTAATGTTTTCACACCTGTACTCCTTTGCCCAGCGATATCAAAAGCGTAGCCTATAACAGTTGTGTTTTATGTCTATCTTGAAATAGTAATATATAATTATAGAAATAAACATTAAATTGCGATGATCAAATTCTATCAATCCCATCACAATGTTAATATAATATAACATGCGTTTGCACAGTGGGTCACAATTATCTTTCGCATTTGCTTACCTTACCAAGCTTTTTGCGGAAATCATATCACATTCGCTTTCGATTTCAATTCCTTTTACGCCTTATCAACGATTTATAATCCGTCGAGACAAATCAATTTGAAGATATCCATTTAACTCATTCTCCCCTAAAAACACATTTGATCTGGTCTCAATTATTGATTAATAAATTATCTTACCTACATATTTCATATAAAAAGTGTGCCTTCTTGTTTAGTTATTGAGTTTTGAAGTTATATGGTCATTTATATTTAAATAATTACGTCTCAGGTTTAACAATCAACTTGTATCACGAAAATAAAGAATTTAAATGTCCGATTATCTATACATCTTTTAGCAATTGATGCCGCTCAATCAGAGACATATCAGGACTTGTATGAGGCCCATACAGGATTTGTCAAAGTAGACAAAACATAAGCATACATACTTCTATGTTAAATTCTTTGCGAAATAACTTTATGAACGATAATTGTTCATGGGTTGTAGTGGGATATTAAAATGAATATATTGAAAACTTACCGTCATATGCTTTCGTTTTAGCTCAACCGATAGTATCAGCGATATATATAGCTTTATATATCGCTGATAGTATTTCCAAATTCGGTCATGTTAAATTCGGGTATTGCCGAGAAGAAGAAACGAAAGTAAGCATAAAGGCAGTGACAGTGTAAGCGTTTCCATATACTAGACGAACTAATATGCGAGAAAATAAAGGACAGGCGACCTGCATCTAAAGTAATTTGTACACAGGTATTTGTTAATTTTTTATGTTTAATAAATTTGACCAAGATATTAATTGTCAGCTATTTCTATCAAGTACCACCAGTTTTGAATGTCATAATGGCATATTCGGACGACTTAAAGGGGAGCTTCCAGCATTCTAAAACACCTTGTATTTGTTTATTATTGTGTAACGTCCCACTCAAGAATATTTCACTCATATGAAGACTAAACACCTTAGAAGACTTGTGACATATATTTAAGTCATATTCATTAAGTTTATTCAGTGTGTGTGTGATCTTACTAATAGACTGAAGATTGTCAAATAATCCACCCCACCCTACAGACCATAATAGACTGGTCTAGAACAATAGAAATGGACATACCTCTCATATATTCATTGATGAATAGGATAAGGATTAAAACTATTACGATATAGTTTAAGAAAGAAGAATTAGTCAGTATCTGCTGTATGGTAAATGAGTTTTGGTAAAGTGAGAAATCTATACAGTATCTAGGTACAACCCCTCTTCTAGTGTACTTGGGTACTCGAGAAGATTACTGCCTGGTTATTTCGATTCAGGTTATAAATCATTGGATGTGCAAACGAAGTCTTCATGTTGCCGCTAAGCAGGGTTATTCACATTTTAGCTCCCTCAGATAAAATGTCTAGAAACCTAGACATATGCAAACAAACAAAAATTATCCGAGTTATATTTTTAAAAACATTCTATAGATCTATAATATTTCACATGTATAATCCTTGTCATCAACTTTGTCAGTAATTACCACAACGTTTCACCTTGTGATCAAGATAATGGCATTTTGCCCGCCAAATATCTGGTAATAATATCAGTATCTGAGATACAGTGTTGGCACTGGCGAGTTAAGATGTAATCTGACAACAGTTTTTACTTTTAATTTCCTCAATATTTTTGTTAATATTGCAAGACAAAATTTCATATACCACGCCTTTTTCTGGCAAGTTTAGGAATGCCATTACTTACACAATTGATAATGGTAATCTAGTAAATTGATGTCAAATTGGGAAAAACTCACGTACATTTGAATGCAAGGAATCTCATTTTGAAACGCATTTCCCTCTTTATTTATAAATGTCTTATTACTGTCGAGGTCTGTACACCACAATTATATTTTGTCATCAAATTGGGAACGCGGTCGACTATCGCCCCCGTGGAAGCTACAGAATCTCCCTTTATACATGTCAGTGTATGACCCGTGTACTGTAATATATTTTAAGTTAAGATGTACCTTATCAATATTACTATCTCATCGTGTAGCCTTCTACGCAAATTATCTACTGCAACAAAGTATGTATTTTCTTTTTAGTCACCTCAACGTCATACAAGTAGCGACATACCATTCCAGTTTGCTGCCAAAGCAGCTGCAACATTGAATAAAGATTCTAGACAATCACCACCGCAGATGGACACGTCTGGTAACCTTCCATCCACCTTACAAATGAAGGGTGAGGACACACACGTGGCTCATGGGCATTATATATAATCTGTCATTGTGTGAAACTTTGAATATTATAAACTTCTTGTTGAAAACACGCTTTGGCAATGACCTTCAAATTTGATATTTCCCAAGCAACTCCATGATAAAAAAAATTTTGAATCCCATGTTCTTTGGATCGAGGTTTTTAAAGAAAAGGCCGAAAAAATCAACTTTTATGTCCTTTAATGTGAACCAATCGCCCCACTTGAAAAGCTATGACCCAAAAATGTTCAAATCTTTTTTTCTCATCAAAAATCGGAAATTTTGTGCAATTTACATAGCAAAATTAAAATATATACACATGTATATACTTCCCTTCCGACAGACCACATCTCTATAACTACTACTTGGGACACATCAAACTAAGACTTTAATGATAGCCAAGTTGTTGACTTATGTGACCAATAAAGTTGGTCTATTGTTATTGATATACATACGGTGACGGTATATCTTCTGCCTGACTGACAAATGCTGGAGCATCCCAAAACAAATAGTATATATATACTACAGATTCCATGTTTTGAGGATTGTGACTTCTATCATTTCTAATTGATTACTCAAGGTGTGTGGGGGAGATTTACTTAACTTCTAAAACCATTCGTTTGGGGGATTCATCCATGTCTAGCTACCTGGGCAAAACGGTAGATACACTTGTCCAAGGCGGGGCGTATTTGGTGTCAGATTATGGATTTGACACTTGCCTCATTATAAATGCATTGACTTACCATAAATTTTCTTTTTGTGTTGAAGATGTACTTTTTTGTACTCCAAATCATGTATAGTATATGAACGTTTACTATGTGTATTGTGTTGCCACATTAGTACTTTGAATTGATGACTAAGTGTGTATCACTCCAAAACGCATGTCTCAATTTCAGATCGGCGGAGTCGTCTCAACACCGAGCGCAAAAGGCTCTATGACCGAGACTTTTTACTTCAACTACAGTATACTAGTGAATCCACAACGAAACCAGTTTGTTTACCAGACTTGAGAGAGATCATTCTTGGAAAGGTAAAAGATTTGATATCTGTCACATTCAATAGGAATTAAATGAAAACTCGGTCTATTTATGATCACAGTAAATATCGAGTCGTCACAGAATTACTGTAGCAATAACAAATTAACACCTGATATTACACTGACCACTTTGTGTCTGTAGGTACATTTGATTTCACACCAAGCTTTCTGAAAGGTCAAAGGGTATATAAATGGAATACATCTGTTCATAGTATCACTTTTAGGTACATTTTTCACAATATATTTTGTAAACTATCACCTCAACAATACAAATCAATCAATTCGAGTCAAACTGACGCTGATTATTCATATAACATGCGAACATAAAAACAGTGTGGTTATTATCGGTTTTACAGCAAGATTATCGTTACTAATATTTTATTTTAACTATTTTAGAACAACATTGATGTTCAGGATGAAGATAAGGATGACCAAAGAATGGTACGACAGTTACACAGTGAAGATGAGAACGATATGACGTCATGTTGTAACTCTCAACAAAACACATGTACCGAGTTTACACCGGAGAAGTCAAAAATACAAAATCACGGGCAATTATTCCGATCTGAAGCTGACGGTAAAATCAAATCAGATCTGGAAAGATGCAAGATACACCCGTCACACGAATATATAATGCACTGTAATGCTTGCCGAGTATTGGTATGTGTTTTATGTGTCAATACTGTACATAAAACTCACGATATCTCTGATATCGGAGAGGTGATGGCAGTTGTACACCGCAATATACAAACATATCAAGAACAACTAGAGAAACAGTTAAGTCTAATCGAACACTCTCAGAAAAAAGATGATATGGAGTTTGTGGAATGGTGCTCAACTCTGAAAACAGAAGTCAACAAGAAACGTAAGGAAGTGAAAAAGACAGTGGGCATCGTGTGTGATGAGCTATTGGACAGTACGATACAAAGGTACAAGGACGATTTGAAAGACAACAAAGAGTTGGTATACGAAAAAGTACTGCACTTAAAACTCCTACTTCGACGTGTTCATGATGTCTGCACACAGAGTAATTCTGCTAAAATCTCATTTAATCAGAAAAAGAAAAACATCTCACACGGTTTACCCGTCAATACATGCCGTGTTCTTCCAGTATTACAATTGGCAAAAACAGATATGAAAGAAGTTGCTGGTCTCATCGGTGAATTTCACGAACGAACAGCACCGGTAAATATATCATGTAATTCTTGTAATATTTTTTGTAAAATCAATATATATAGGAACCCAGATACGTTGAAATCGTGAAATTCTGCATTTTCCTGTTTCTGAACTATGGATTATACGAGCTACTCACCTAGATTTATTCCTGCCGATTGATATAAACGCTCAACATCACACATCCCTTTTTTTATAAACGTGACGATTTCATTTCCATATCACGAACTTCCCGCTCCTCAGTAGTGATACTGTATTCTTCTGCCTTGGCGTTTTCATTTTAGAACTCATACGTTACACCAAGCAATGTTCCTCTTATGAATGTATTAATCTGAGAACGAAACAACTTGCAATAAGCTAAGCACACACATTTACGTTGTTGAACTCTTGAAACCGTCACTAAGTAAGATTCATGGTCGATACGGGGATCTTGTAAAACAATGTGAAGACCCCCTCTAAGGAAAGTTAGATAGTATTCTGGAGCACGACCATATACTGTGACTCCATTTTTCGCCAATCACTTCTTAAACTACAACTATAATGACACCAAGCTTGACCTTTTCACCAATCTCGAGAGGTGTCCATATAATATTTTGGACAGGTATGACATGCTAACAGGAGACGTTGACTCCTTCCGGACACCTGGTCACACCCTGTTTGGGATTCCCAATTGTTTTTCATGTAGAGACATTTATATAATTTGTAGTATTGTAATGGACTTCGAGTTTTGATTATTCAATGGTACTTCTTTATTTTCAACTTTTCAATGTCCCTACGACTTGATCCGGAGTTGAATATATATATATATATATATATATATATATATATATTTATATATATATATATATATATATATATATATATATATATATATATATATATATATATATATATAGAATAATATAACATAGAATTCCTTGCATCCTGGACATGTTATTACATATATTACATTTTCTGAGCTGCATGTCATCGATGTTTGAATTTTGAAGAGTTTTCCATTGAAATCATACGATGTTCCTTCTGACAGATATTCACATGTACCACATCCAGGTTTCATACATTTTTTACTGTTAAGGTGTCTGTAGATGGTAGTTTTGATTTGCATAATATTCGTTTCAGGTTTTTAGGTTGTCGTTTACTGTTAATAACTTTTGAGTTTTCCAATATGCTTTTCATTCTCTGATCTTGCGATAGAATTTTGTTAAGGTTATAAGCTATTGGTTAAATGTTGGTATTGTTTGGATTTTGAGTTGTTACAAGTGGTATGATTTTCTTATCCTGAGTATTTATTGTTTTAGACAGTTTTTCTGTCTAATTTTACGGCTTTTTCAATCCCATCTTTTATTATTTTGGCTGGGTATTTTTGTTGTCGAAGGTAGCTGGTGAGTTCCGTTAAACGCGTATCCCGTGTATTTTCTTCACTTACAATAGTGCAGATTCTTCTTGCTAGATTGTATGGGATTGTAAACGAAGCATTATAATTGTTGTATTTTTATATATTTGAAATATTTTTAGTAAGCACAGCTAACGCACCTTTAAATTGGATCATCGGGGTTATATTTTGAAGCACTATAATACAGGCAATAAGGAAGTGTATACAAACACGTTTTTCACTAGTCAAAGCAATTTATTGCAAAATGATACACCTTTTGTTATCTCGAATGACTTTGCACAAAATACATTTTTATTTTTTATTATTTTTTTAATTGCTTTTTCCCATAGAAACATCAAGAAGATTTGATGGATGAAAGAAAAGGTGAAGTATCATTTTTCCTATTTGTGTGACACGTTGAATATGCAATATATCATTGGATATGGTTATAAGTAATAGATAAATTAGTGATTGTAGAATATCTCTCTCTCTCACTCTCTCTCTCTCTCTCTCTCTCTCTCTCTCTCTCTCTCTCTCTCTCTCTCTCTCTCTCTCTCTCATGGAAACTTTAAAAACGCAAACGTTTTTATTATATCTCCATACTTTTTGTATACATATATGTATCTTTGTCGGGCATTTTTTCAGTTTAGCAATGCACTCATTAATAAATGATGTAAGAACGTGGGGCCAGTTTCACTTAAGGTCGTAACTTTACGTGTAGGCGTAAATGCGGACGTAGACGTAGTCGTAACCTACGTCTAAAATAGGTTTCACTAAATGCCATAACTTTCTTCATCCATATAAACTTTCGTATGTTGTTTCGTATGTTCCAAATTATTACTAATGTCACTCGTATTGACGTGTAGGCTAATATTATGCATGCGTAGTTTTACGATATTTGGGGAAATGAAACTACGTATCTCGAGCTACGTCTAAAGTCACGTCAACTTTTAAGATTACAGTTTCCACCTTAAGTGAAACTGGGTCATTACTATAATTTTGCAAAACATAAATTTCAGAGACCTGTGATGATGTCTGTCCAATGGAAAGGGGAACATATGACCGGTCTTTTTTACTGAAGCTTCGATATTCAAAGTTATCCACAACCAAGCCAAGTGATCTACCAGACATGCCTGAAATAATTCTTCAGGAGGTAACTCCGTTTATGAGGATTACTGTTTTATTTATTTTTACGCCACATCCAACAATTTTTCAACTATATTGTGGCGGCCAGGTTACATTGTACCAGGGAAGCGACCGCCGACCTACCACAAATAAACCGACAAACCTTCTCACATCAGTTTAGCACGACCCCCTACCACCTCCAGCACGGAGGTCCCTAATGGGGATAAAATAGATGATACTTTTCAGAGATTTGATTTTCCTACAGCTAAACTATAGATATGTTTGTTATATTGAATTTAAATAATGAAATTTTTTACACATTCGATATCTGAACCTTTTATGACCAGGCCGGATATGAATTGTTGTATCATGTATCAATGAATTAGACTATCCAATGTTTTCTTTTTAAACAGACAAACACCTATGACATAATACCAAAGTCACGTGACACTGATGCCGATTCATTCACATATACACCACGTTATGTAATATCTTCCTCCGTAAGTATATTTATAAATAACATTATAGTATCGATTATGATAAGAACCGTAATTGGTGCTTTCTTTGTATTAAACTATGACTGTGATAGAATATAAAAGAATAATACATGTATATTCTCGGCACTGGTCAAAGAAGTTATAAAAATGTTTTGTTTTCTGTAAGGAGCATTGCTTGAGAAAAACCCAGTTTGGCAATTATTCACATGCAGTGATTAATTCAACCTTACTATTACTAATTCGACATTACTGTTTGTATATGTATAACACACTGGAACTGACTTATTTTTGACGAAATATATAGGAATATAAGAATTGTATGCCTCTTATTTGGTATTGTTGTTACAATGTACCCGGGAAGATATGTATAACATACTGGACCTGACTTTATTTTGACGAAATATATAGGAATGTAAGATTTTTATGCTTTTTATTTGGTATTGTTGTTACCACTGGAGGTAATTTGAC